>JAITYZ010000689.1:0-11264 GCA_027744595.1 Paronellides praefectus
TTCCAGAAGCCCCTTGCCTCTCATCATTACAGTATTCGCCTGTGCTTAAACCACGTAGAAGCTTTGAAATCCCGAAAAAAATTACAACAGCAGCTTCAGCTAAAAAAAATCCAGAAAAAAATATCTACCTGTCCAGAATATTAAATTCAGTTCAAATCACATAACAGCTTTTTGGTTTAAATTGAGAGCCACGCACAGTTCAGTTATCCGAAAAATGAGTGAAAATTGAGAATTATTTTTATATTTTTTTTTGTAAAATTGGTCAAGTAGCTCTTCGGGTTTTCCCCTATTTACCTCATGTCTTTCTTTAAATAATAATAATGATGAGTACAGTTTGTATGATCGTAGGTAAGGGATCCACGACCTCACTCTCTCCAAAAACTATATAACCAACCTTATCATTATCATGTTTTGCCTACAGCAAATATATAAAAAAATCACAGTCGAAAAGAAAGAAAGAAACGAAATGGATAGATTGACCGGCCAAGTCAGCCCAGGCCACACAGTTCATGTTTGGAATTTTAAACAGTAGCCTGCCTGGAAGGTCTCTACTCACTTATTTTTTTTATTTTTTGAGAGATGCTCCCTTGTTGGGATACCTATTTTTGTTGTGGTATTGATTCTCCTTTCATCCTGGAAATTAAATAGGTATGAGCGCGTTCACCTGAATCAACCCTTTTTTCTTTTCTTTTTTTTGGATGAGTGGAGCGAGAAGAAGATGAAATCAATCGCTATTTATTTTTTTGTAACTTATTATTATTTACATGGTATTGTTAGCCGAATAGAAATAGGGAAGCAAAGCAAGCACGCAGGCTAAAGAGAAAAATGTAAGATAATGATGATGATGAGAGGCAAGGGGCTTCTGGAATTTACCGATTTTCTCTGGCTTCTTCATCTGATGATGAGGATGATGATGAGTGAGTAGAGTTGAGCGGCTGATGGGATCTCTTACAGATTACGTCATCATTAGAATGCTGTTACTTCTCTTATAAAATATTTTACTAAAGTCCTTTGCTTTTTTAATCCTTCAGCAGAAGAAATGTAAACCATAATAATATTATACACATATCAGCCATGCTGCTCGCTAGTACTCTTTTTCTAACGTGAGGTCATTAAGATTTGGGCCACGAGATTATGAGCGAAAAAAGGGTTTTTAAGAATAATGATGGAAATTAAGGGAATCAAAGGAATTTCTTTTTGTTCCTGAGTGAGAGAAGAAGCTACAGTTATGGCGTTGAGATGTGCGGTGTGGTGGTATGATATACATAAGATATTTTGGGAATCTCAAATTTCAACCAAAGCTAAAAACCTGTGAATTCATTAAAAATGACTTTGGTTGAGGACTGAAGATGAAGAAAGAGTTAACCGAATTAGGTTACAAAACAGAATCGTCCCATTGACGTGCGGAGGAGAGTAGGCCAGATGACATGTGCAAGGAATTTTCAAGGGATGTTTCTTACAGACTTTAAGAAAACAATGATGATGGAAAAAAGTGGAGTGCATTCTGATGGAAATCTGTGAATATTATTGGTATTTAGTCTGTCATCACTTTATAATTAAGAGACATTCCTTTGCAAACGCCCTTTACCTCTTGATGAACATACGAAGAAATTACTTAAACGGGGTAACCCGATAATTGATCTTTTTTAATGCTTTACATGTTTTGTTTCGTCGGCTTAATGATCTGATGAGTCGTGTGTGTGTGTGTGGTTGGTTTATTATGATTTTGAAAAAGCAGATGTGCGGTGGTGGTGGTGTGGTGTGTGGTAATGGTGATTTTGAAAAAAGAGTAATTAACATGTGTTCGTGGGAGATAAGATGATTAGAAATGCTAACTGCAATTAACCAAACTGAACTGAAGAGCGCGGTAGTCCTTAAAAAATGCTTTGATTCATGATAAATGTGTTTTAAAAAGTCAATGTTTTTTTTACAGAAAAAGGTAGATACTTTCATAAAATATTTTATTTTATTGGTTGAGCGATAAAAAAACAAAGAAAAATTCAACAAAAATGTATAATATCTATACACATTATTACACAGGTATACACAATACATTATTATTGGGGGAAAACAATAAAATAAATAGGAAATATAATTAATATTGTACACTTTTTTGTAGTAAAAGTCACTGCTCATTATTGCTGTGCATTGTTATTGTCACACCATTTTTATATCTATTTTTTCACTAGAGATGCATTTTTATCTTAATTGCATTATTTCTTAAACAGTACACATTTAAAAAAAACATTCGAAAGCCCTTAAAGATCCTAATCTTAATTGTATAATTTACAATACCATAATATTTTTTTAAAAACACATAAAATGTTATAAATAACCTACATAAAGTTAATTATATTATTTTCACACAAAAAAGTATACATTTTTATGATTGTTACATAACGCATCTGATTTCATGATTATCTAATAAAAGTACCACATTTACAATACATTTACACACTTTGAGATTAAGATGAGACTGTGCTAAAAGTATTTACACAGATTGGTATTCTTGTGTAAAAGGAAGTGAAGAAGATGCTTAGGCAGTAGGCATATATTTTTTTATACAAAAAGTGGGTAATATCACAGGCATTGGAGATTCAAAGGTCACGAAAGATCCATATATATTATATACATATTTTTATAATATGTCCATAAAAAGTGTGTACAGTGTGGCTAAATAAATTATTTTTATTGTTATTTACATTTAATACCAGTTGCATTGTATTGGCATTGCATTGATTGCATATTTTGTTACGAGTATCAAACAAGTGCAGATCAAAGTACTCTTGCAAGTTTGTAATTTGTATGTGTAAATATATATATCGCCGTCATTACCGACCTTGATATATCCCTGTCAATATTTAGAGTTCACTTTGACACCAATTCTATTTACATATGTAATTTTACAAACACTTCACAGCTTTTTATTGAGAATCTTTGTGTGGATGTAATTGCATTGCATCCCTTAAACTATATATTAAATACATACAACTACTATGTAACCTACTACTATATAAAATTGATTTCCGGAAATATATTCCATAATATATACCTATTCTTCTGGCATAAAGCTACAATTGCATTGAATAAACGAGAGTACGAAAGAGAGTTTAAAAAAATTCAATAAAGCATCATGATAGGTCATAGACCTAAAGCAAACATGGAAAACATGCAGTTGTTGTTTGTGTGATGTTGGTTAAACATCCCCACAAACCTTAATTTAATTTTTTTACCAAGGCCTCCACACTGCTCGCGCACTGTCAATGTCGTCGTGAAAGTATCTATTGGAATGATAGTATGGATGATGGTGATGGTGGTGGTTATGCTCATGGGATGGAGAGTAAGCAGATTCACTTTTGATCATGTTATGGTGCTGTTGTTGCTGTTGTGGGTAATGAGAAGTATTATATTGCCCCTGCTGCTGATTATTGTTGTGGTTGAAGGAGTGATACTCTTCAGCCGAGGATGCAATCTGATGACTTTGCTCATAACTTGGATCATATCTCTCATTGCCCATCACCGACATCAAAGGACTTTTACTCTCAGCTTTTAAAACAAAGGCTACTTCACCGTTGGGTAATCTGGTTGGGATGAAATACTTTCCATTATTACCCGACTGCTGTTGCTGTTTGGATAATGAGCGAGTATGATTATGTTGATGATGACCTCCTTGTTGATTGTAAAATTGCTTTGGCGATGCTGAAGAAGAGATCAATAAGGAAGGTGATGCTGGTGACGAAGTGGATTCTAAAGTGGTGGCAGTATTGTAATTGTATTTGTTGTGATGATGGAGATGATGGTGGGACATGACTGACGTCGTGTCAACAACTTCCATCATTTGCAAGTCATCTCCAGCTAATGATGATGTTGATGATGATGATGAACTACTTGTTGTGCTCCCTGCTCCCGGAGAATGTTGGGGGGAGTACTCCTCTCCTCCGGAGGAAGAAGAATGATGGCGATTATTATTTCGGCGGTGGTGGCGGTTATGGTAATAAGATTTATGGAGAAGCTGTTCTTGAAGTTGACTCAAGTAGGATTCAAGTGTCTCTTCAAGATTATTATTAGGATTTTTGGATGGTGAGGAGTTGCGTCGATTCATCATCATCATCGTTCCACCAATGCTGCTGTTATTGTTGTTGTTGTTGGCTTGTATACCACCACCACGGGCTTTTAGCGATGATTTGACCAAGCGGAGACACTCTGTAAATCCATTAATGAAAGTTGTCTCGGACTGTGGAGGAGCTGGAGAGGTGGGAGCTTGAGAATTTTGATTTGGATTAGCATTGCCAGTTCCATTATTATGGTCACAACAGTTTGCAACAAGATGAGTTTGCTGACTCTGATCTGGAGAGCATGATGGTGGTGGTGGGGTGGAGGAACCAACAGTCGTTGTGGTGGTAGCTGCTGTTGTGTGCATTGTACCACCCCGCTCATCATCTGAATCTGACAGGATGCATGTTGATGATGACACTTTAACATGACAAGGCTTGATGCCGGCGGCGGCAACAGCAGCATCAGCAGAGGAACTCTTATTTTTCACGGTGTTTACAACCACCGCCTCCATCATCATCTGCTTCACATCTTCTGCTACCTGAGAATTATCGCTGGAAGGGCTAGTAGTGCTCTCTCCAGCAGCATTTTTATTCCCATTGCCACTGGTTTTCACTGATGAAGAGGTAGGTGATGTTGATGACGATGATGTGGGTTGAAGGCTGAGTAGATGCCTAACGGTCAGTTCTAAAATGTCAGCTTTTTCCAACTTTGCTGGACGAGTACCCTATAAAAAATACACAAAAAGAAATACATTTTTTAGTATAATTATACGTACACGAGTGAGGGTTTAAGAAAGCAATCATCATTTTTCGGAATAATTAACATAATCAAAGATGAAGGGAAATGGAAGGTAGGTGGAAAATTGGTAAAACTGTAACACGGGTCAAAAAACTGGAGCAATCAACTCAAATCACATCACCCCAAACATCATTTTATAAACATAGTTATTAAATTTCGTGTGATGATGGAGAAGAAGAAGAAGAAGAAAATGTTGAAAATCTTTTAGGAAAACAACCAGAGAAACTTATATTTAAAATATGTGCATACAAAAATTAGAGTAATTTTATTATTATTTTAGAAGAACTGGGTCAACCAAGTAGTAAAAACAGTAGGGATAAAAAAACACTGAAAATTCTACGACACGAGTACATCTGCAACAACTCTATAATTAAATCAGGCGCGCAGGCAGCAAAAGATGAAAATGAAGAAAATGAAAATTCGAATCGAATATGCATGCGTGTTGCTTTCCATCACACAAACTGCGTCTTTAGAATTCGAACCTGCTTGTTTAGGGAACATTCACATAATATTCGTAAGTTGATGATGAGCTAAGAAACCTATGCTTCCTCTCTGTTTTATAATGTTGCTCGGAATGAAATAAAACTTGTTACGAGATCGAACTTTATCAAATGAACCCTGAACGCTCCCTTAAAACAATTGCTCAGTTTTGAGCGAGAGACCAAAATAGAAAAGGGATGAAAGGGTCCGTTCATTCTTAACTGTATGCAAACTAGGTAGTTTAGTTTTATTGCTGAAAACAGCGCTATAATAAAAAAGTTGTTGATTGTTTTGTTTGATAACAACGAAAAACAGGCTTATCAAATCAAAGCTTATCGGTGTTTATTCCCCTGCAAAGATTACTAATTGTACTTTTTAAAAATACGATGGTGTCCCTTGTCAGGTTTACTATTTTTTAAGAAAAAATCACCCGCTACTTTTTTTTAAAAAAAAAATAAAGAAATAATGATCCTGATCGCACAACACCAGGAGCGTTAGCGTTTTTTATTACTGTTGTTGTGTGTGAAACCTGAGAAGATCACAAGCAATAAAAAAATAAGAGAATTCTATAACAACATGAGATTCGACAGGTGGTGTGCTTCTCGTTTCTTCGAGTGGAGTGGAGAGAGAGAGAGATGCATAATGGCTAGATTTGTTGGCAGGTATTTCAAGAAGACAAAATTTTTTAATCAGCTTTCTGGATTATTTATGGGTGAACGCTTTATTAAAAAGATGGAAGGGAATAAAAACGGGAAAAAGCTTCTTCTCCAAAAAAAAAGTTAAGTCTTCAACTTTTTAAAACTGATTTGCTTAAGATTTTTTTAGAAAAGAGTAGCACATCTTCTATTCTTAGATGTTATATCATCCTATCCAGTAGCAGCAGCAGCAAAAGTGTAATTAAGCGAATAAGATATCTTCTTAAGTTTTTTTGGCTGGTTCATAATATGCAAATGAGTTGATTTTTTTTCTCCTACGCTCATCATATCATCGTCCATCACATCGCACAACACCGTGTCCCAAGGCACTTAAGCTACTGGACTTTATACTATGATGATGATGACGTTGCTGCTGTATTACTTTTTTAAGTTGAAAAGTGATGTGATGTGATATGAGTTGAGATTGAGTGATAGCAGAGAGGAGGAGAGCTTTAAGGCATTTAAATAAAGACTGAAGAAAAAATGAATCTGCTTTCTTATGACTTATATTTTTTATAAATAAAAAAGTAATCTCTGTGTTTTTTACCTCTTTGCGAGATGCAGTAGCAGCAGCCCCATTGTTGGCTTCCAGCAAGATCCTCTTGAGTTCATTTAAGCTTTGATTGATTCGGGCCCTTCGACGCTTCTCCATAAGGGGCTTTCGGATCTACAATACAGCCAAACAACAACAACAAAAAATATTATAATAATGAGCACCATCATATCATCAATAATAATAATGATATGCGCAGCAGCGCACAACAACAATAAACTTTGCAGTGATCAAATCCACTTTGATACTCGTCAGCAGTCACAGGGAAGTACGCAGAGTCATAAAGAAAAAACTTAATGATATGCGCAGCAGCGCACAACAACAATAAACTTTGCAGTGATCAAATCCACTTTGATACTCGTCAGCAGTCACAGGGAAGTACGCAGAGTCATAAAGAAAAACTGAAAGTGCCAGCCAGCCTTAACCGTCTTGAGTATTTTTTTTACTTGATTTGACTTTTAAGCTAATTTACAGTTATTAAGACTTTTCTACTCACAATGATCGTTATCGATCGTCAGTTTTTTACTACGATGATATGGTGTGTGGAGTGGAAAAAAAGAAAATCCCTTCAAGCTATAAGATAATATTGTACCGCTATATGCCTTGCATGCACAAGTGAACTGCTTACATCTCCCCCGGTAAAAAAATTGGAGCTTTACGGATATTTACCTTTTTTTACATATAATTAATATTATTTTCCATGTTCAACGATTATACTGGTGAGCAGGTGTAATAGTGGTAGCGGCTACTGGAGCTACAATACCTTTAAGGCAGTTTTACTGCACACGTTTTTGAACCCTGGATGTTTTTTTTCTTTGTTTCGGAGAAGAAGGAAAAAATGAGAGAGAATCATGCAACCGTCATGATCATCAAATTCATAACATTATCATCAAACATGAAGTAGGCATGAATGACCTTAATGATAATGAGCATCAGGTGAGGTAAGGTTAGGTAAAGTGGTGCAGACTTGAGACGAATCACATGAAAAAAAATATAGGTATCTTATGTAAAAACCCATTTTATGTAAGAAAAGTAAGGTGGAATAATGGGATATGGAGATGGAATGTTATTATTATTACAACGGTAAAATATAATTATCATTATCGTTAGACAAGGAAAGGAAGAAGAAAATTCTAATAGGTGGGCATGCAACAACACACAACCTGTCTGTGTGAGATCTTAATTTTTTTTACGAAAGGAAGGAATGACCTAAAGGCGACATGTACCTGCCCGCCTGCCCGTATGTCATGCCCTATAACCTATAAACCTGGTGGGTAGTTTTAAAAACAAATGATGTATTTTGACAAAAGCAAGTGTATATGAACGCGCGTCACACGATATTCCAGGAAATGTTAATCAATCACAATGAAACCCTTTATATTTTTCTCAAGATAAAGAAATCATTTTTACGCAGTATTCCACATCCATAACTGGCTGACTTACTACTATTCCAGAAAATCATATACATTTTCTTGTTTTTAGATGATAAAATTAATGAATTTTCGCTAATTAAAACTTACCTTTCTGCTTTCATAAGAGCGCAATTTTTTGGCTTCCTTTTTATCAATCGTTCCTCCTGCGGATGAAGAAGCCGTAGAAGTCACTACTTTCCCAGCTGCTCCTGAATCTTTCATTTTTCCTCCACCTGTCCCACTTGTCGCCGTCATTGTTCTAATAATATTACCTACTGCCAGTGCTACGATTACAACTACGCAGCAGTTTATTTTACTTTTTATTGAAATGTCTCTAAACTTTAGTTTTGTTACACCATTTGATTACGGCTCACACACTCGCACAACGACAACAATTGGCAATCCAATTTCACTTTTTTCAACTCAAGTAAAAAAATTCCTTTAAGGGATTCAGTCTTTCTACCTTTTACACAAAGTATTTATGTATAAATTTTTAAATGTTGATATCGATCGATCAAATATCTCGTTATTTGCGTGTAAATATTTGATGATGTCGATGATGCCGGTAATAATGCTGTTGGCTATATAATCTTTTTGAGCCTTTTTATCTATCCCCCTTGATAAATATCACAACACAAGCCTTGTAAACGTTTTTATTCGTTCCAAAAGCAAATAAAATTGCTCAACAAAATAGCAAACATGAAAAGTTAAAAAGGGCACTTCACTTTTGTAATCTTGGCTCACTTTCTTGTCCTGGAAAACAGTTGACAAAAAGTATAGCAAAAAGATTGTATCATCCTTCCTCATAGAAATAAACAAGTGCACGTACACACACACGTTTATTTAGTCTATTTCCAAAGATTATCTGATGAGATGAGAATCTCTGAACAAAAATTGAGACTTGTCTAAACTGAGACAAAAAAAATGTATCTCCAATAATCTCTCCAGAGAAAAAGTGCTGATGATCAGAACTGCACAGCTTCGAGATCAATACTGAGCTAGGATTCATTCATGATTGGAATATTCATTCGAAAGAAGAAAGGTCCAAGAAAAATACTCCATAAAAATGAGAGTCATAAAACCAGTACATACATGACCACTTGTTGTATAAATGAAAATGAATATCGTGGGCATAGGCAAAGGTAGGTAGTAGATAGGTACATACACACGACGGGACAGGGACACGGACAACAATTTAACAATCATCGTGCATAGATGTGTATATATAATAGTTAGTAGCACTCCTCGTCGTAATCTTTTTCTTGAGACAAGGCTCACTTTTGAAAAGGATCCATGCACACGACCATACCAATCCCGTTTATTCCTTTCATCCCACAGCTCTGCCCAAGAAAAACTTACGTACATCTTCTTATCTCGCTCAACAAACCGAAAAACTACTCGTGTAGACGTTGTACGTACAACATGTATGTATAATATGTTTGCATTGTTACATTTTAGTAAGTAGCCTTTCATTGTTAAGCCTACAACAGAACTACTGCTTCTCTTCTTTCAAGAAAAAAAAGGTTTCTCAGTTTTCCCTTTGTTCCTCTTCTGCTTGAAAAGTGCCAAGCCATCATGAATCATGCTTCAACTTGTGATGATGATGATGATAAGTAATTTGACTGTGAGTGTGAGGACGACGGCAGAAAAAAGAGAAGAGATTTAGTAAGCGCAACAGAGAGATCCATAATAATAAATGCTTCAAAAAAAACTGAAACCCAAGCTTGTTCTCAAATTACGCTAATTTACAGAAAGGGATACTTTTCAAAAGGCTTAATTGTATTTGTGTGGAAAAGGGACAGGACCGTAATCAACAAATTAATTACTTTAAAAAAACTATTGATTTTGCAAAAGACTTTGATCGTCACGCATACTTTTTTTAATTGAATCCGACCCAAAGTTTTAATTAATTACAAATTACTTGTATTTCCATAAAAAATAGCAATTTCATTTTTTTATGGAAATGATAACTTCCATTCTACATCTTATCATGTCACCACTTTTGACACTTTGCCAGCGATACATGCATACTCAAACCAAATCGAGTCAAAAGTCACTCGTATTTTCCAGTGACCTTCTTTAAATATGTAACACAAATTCTCCTTCTTATTTTTCATCTGTATTTTTTTTCCTCACGAAAGTTTATTCAAAGGGGAAAATTGGCTTGCTCGTTACTCTCTTTATCCTACTTCCCTTTTCTCTCTTTTTTGGCCATTAGCATGTCTCAAACGAAGCTTGACTTCTTTGAACCTTACTACTACTCTGTACTAAATCTGGTTGCAAGAAAGAAAAGGGTCCCTTTTTCAGTTTTGAGCGACTTTTTGCTCATTTTTCTTTTCTTGAAAAAAAGAATCCATAAAGAGATGAGAGTAAGACTTTTGTAGAGCAGCAAAAAAGGAAGGAGTCTGCTAGTCTCTCATAAATCGATTGAATGCCTGCGTACTCAACTTTTCAACTCAGAAACTGCAACACAGTCAATGAAAAAAAGGAACATCAATAAGTTAAAAGTTAGTAGAGACATTTTTTTTTGAGAATGTGTGGGTGTTGTTGTTTCTTTTACAAAGCAGAACATAAAGCATATATTGGACATGATTGACCCTCTAAGGACCTCATAAAAGGGTCATTTGGATGTTGAGAAAAAAAGGACAAATCGTTTTTGAGTCATTGTTACACGCATTGTTAGTCAATCTAGAAGAAAGGCACAGAAAATTTTCAATGTTATTTCTTCAAAAAAGAATAATGTTAAAAGGGACTCTTTTTTAGAAGTCATTTTTCTTCACAAAATCATGAAAAATACATAATGTAGTAAAGCTTTGTAACGGTATACGGAAAGACTACTCTTTCAAAAATACTTAATGATTTTTTGTAATTGTTTCATGTTAATGTTCTAATATTTGCTTATTAAATTAGAAATAAATAATAGATTTAAGTTCATACCCCGGGGAAGGTGATCCCACGATTGAAAATAAATATGTTTAAGACCTTAATCTCATTACTTGTTTGCTAAGTTTGAAAACTTTAGACAGGAGATGAGTACTGATATCAGGCCGGATGACAGACTCAATTGTTATAACTATGAAATTTGGAACACCGCCCCTTACTAAATTCATTCAGTCTCGACAAAACACTGGAGAGCAGCATAAGAGCAGCAGCAGCTGCTCCATTATTATAGCTGTTTAAGTATAATAATAACAGGAGAAGAAAATCAATTATTCATAAAAGTATTTCTATTCTGCAAAGTAAACTGTGGAGAGATGAGATGATTGTTTG
>JAITYZ010000690.1:0-13253 GCA_027744595.1 Paronellides praefectus
TTTTAAAGTTATTTGCGAAAAAAAAGTTGTAAAAACAACATGTGTGTACGTCGTACGTGTAAGTGTTTTCGTACATAAAAATAGGTTCTGGTTTTTTTTGATCGGATTCACTGATTTTTTATTTTGCTGTTTATATTCACAGCATCATCGACAAGATAAACTGTTCAATTTTATTTTGGTAATAATCTCATCTCATCATCAATTTGAATCTTTTTGACGAATATTTATACTCATTTTAACATGCCCATGAATATATCATCAGCACATTACTCACAAAAAAAGTTAGCATTTTTTTCAAATTTTAATCTCATAAAAGACAATTCGCAAGAACATGAAAAAAATCATGCCCTCTCCGCTGTTTCTCATGTCTGTCTTATATATTTCTGCAGGCACTTTTTTCTTTAAAAAAAACTAGTCAAGATTTAGTTCTTGTTCTTGTCTTGACTCTCAATGCAATTTGATTACTGTGGTCAGTATTTTTGGAGGCATCTCCTCCGCCCCAATAAAAACGTTGGTTCCAATATAATCTAGATTATTCACTCACTCTCTTGTTCTTTCTCAGTTTTTCATATATATCATCTCAATTTTTTTCGCAATCTCTACACGATATATAATAATATGATTGTATATGTAATATGCATCAAACGTCAAGAAACAACAGTTTGATTTTATTTAGCTCCTTCTCAACACGACCTGGCAATAAATTTTCACATTTTTTATTGCCGCCATCGACATCACTTGTTTTTGCAAACAGAAAGATAACAAGCGATTCATAATCAGAGTAACAAGATCTTTCTGACGAAATACAAGCACAAGAAGTTTATGAAGCTGCACACAATAAACCAACATTCTGCCTTCAGAGACGTTTCATATAACTACTTCTGTAGTCAGCACCTTCTCAACACGACCTGGCAATAAATTTTCACATTTTTTATTGCCGCCATCGACATCACTTGTTTTTGCAAACAGAAAGATAACAAGAGATTCATAATCAGAGTAACAAGATATTTCTGACGAAATACAAGCACAAGAAGAAGATTCTATCTTTCTATAATTAACCAAGATTAATTAAAAAAATATTGTTAACTGCACACAATAAACTAGCATTCCGCCTTCAGAGACGTTTCATATAACTACTTCTGTAGTCAGCCAATCAAGCATATTATTATGATTTTCAGATTAATCAAACGTGTAGTCACACTCTGCAAAAATGCAATATCTTTATTGTTCACTTCCAATTGACTTGTTATATCAGTTTATCATGTCATTTTTTTATTGTTTCCCACTTCATTACAACAGTAAATCGTATTACACCACCTCTCTTTATAGTATTCCGATTATTTTACTACAGTGATACGCGGCATTAATTTTAACACGTTCACCACATGCACAATCCGCATACACATTTACACACGAGACGAGAGAGGATATATGAAACTTTAAATAAAAATGAATGAAGTTTGCACACAAAAGAAAAATTGCACGAAAGCCAAAAAAATACAATATATAAACTACACAAACATGAACGCAAAAAAATTTCCTCTGTAGGTAGCCAGTCCTGTGGCCCTCTGTTCAAGTTTTCTATCTGCAGTGTTGTCGAAAACTAAATTAACTTTTGTAGTTGCACTCAAGCTACTATGTTGCGAGCAGTTGTGATGGGGAAAAAAAATTCCTCTGTAGGTAGCCAGTCCTGGCCCTCTGTTCAAGTTTTCTATCTGCAGTGTTGTCGAAAACTAAATTAACTTTTGTAGTTGCACTCAAGCTACTATGTTGCGAGCAGTTGTGATGGGGCCCATCATCACATTATTATACACGCAGGTAACCACACCACACTATTTACTACTACCAGCAGGTATCATTGATGATGCGATGATGATCATAATTATCATCATCATCATGATGGTTACACTTCTTGGTTTGAGTTTGGTCAACAATATTTTTGGTCATTTGATTCTTGGTCTGTCTGGCTTTGTCGTCGAAAAAATGAAGAGAAAAAAAAACAGTAGATCCATCCATATAAGATAGATCAACAGGTAGTATCACACAAGCACGCTGAATACATACTTCATACTTGTACTTGTAAATATTATCACCATCACGTATTACGAATTACGATCTCATACCGTTTTCCACGTCTGCTGCTGTCCGTCTTCCACATTCAAAATACGCAATGTTGTGCATAACAATGGTGTAATCTACATTCACCACATGGTATTCTTGTTTAGTTAGCCAATAATAAAAAAAAGTTTTTTTTGCAAGGAAGATGTACTAGTAATGCGGGAGTGTCCCCCTTATTCTTTGACCGTTTTATAGAATAAAATACAATTCACAACAACAAGAGCACTATAGCTTTGTAGACTATTTCTTATCTTTTTTATAATAATGTCTCAAAGAAAAGAAAAATGTTAATTTAACTTGGTTGTCTCATCATCATCATCATCTCATCTCTTTGCATTCTTCATGATATGCCAAGAAGATTCAAGAGACAACTCAAGTCAAGTCAATTCAGAGAAGATAAACGAGGTCGTTTGTTTGCTTGTCTGTTTGCATCTCTCTCTCTCTCTCTGCTGCACTGCGACTTTTAATGTTGTTGCTTGTTACACTAGAACTGCATCACATTTACAGCTACCAGCATGACAAGTTATTATGTAGTATGTTATAATAGCCAAAACGAACATTTTTAATGTTTCACATTTTGCCTTCTTTTAATTGTCCTCCACCTTCTCCTGCTCCCCTTGATTCACTCTTTTGCTACATAACAGCACATCACATCATCACTAACAAATTTATTAATTAAAAGCACTCCTTTTGGCAATAATGATAGTAATTTCATGTTTTCTTTTTCTTTTAAGTCACTTTTATAGTGGAGTTCAACAAGTGGTTTCGTAGTGTTAATGTTGAAGTGTACGCTGCTCTCTACACTAGTTTTGCAATAACCATCATAGATTAATTGTTTTAAAGTGAGGGGATGTGATGATACAGAATCAGAATACAAGTTAATGGTTTCATTTTGATGAAATTGCAATCTACTAAATCTCTCTCTTGCTTTTATTTTTTATTATTTGTGCCAAAATTAATTACAAGAGTAATTATTTTTCACGTTTCTGTTGGTGTCAGTTTGTGACTTGATGATGCAGGTGTACTTATTCCCATAAAAAAATGAAATTAGGTTGTTTCTCAAGAACACATCAAACAAAACAATCAACAATATAATATCACTCAACTCACTCTCATTGAATATAAAGGAAAAAATATAGTAATTAATTTTAAATTGTCAAAAATTTAAATTAATCACACTCTCCTTTTCTGGCTTTTAATTTAAAAAATGGCCTATTTTATAGACACAAGTCAGGCAGGAAAGTCTGTAGCAGAGTTCACCGTTTTTCACAAGGCACATTTAATTTCTTTCCCTTCAGGACCAACTTCCTTTGAACAAGTCATGTGCTTGTAGTTTGTTTTTGTAGAACTTGTGTAGTTTTTTTTAAAGTAGTCTTATCTTCTAAAGGTACTCTAAAAACCAACAACAGTAGCAAGTAATAAGAATGTATCACGTTGCATATTTAACTACTATATAAATTAAGCACTTGTTCTGACTCTCATCCTCATGCTGCTGCTGCTGTTGCTGCTCCTGCCTGCATGTATTTTTTTTATCACGAGCAAAGGCAAAAAAGAACAGAAGGAGGAAATGCCATATACATCCCAGCAACGAAATTATTAAAAATGTACATCAATTAATTGAAGTACTTTCTCACACACATAAACACATTGAAGAGCCAACAGTTATCTTTTTCTTCACTCTTACACAAGTTTACAAACATGACACTCTACCTGTGCTCATTGTTTTATACCTATTATTATTAAGTTGTGTTGTGTTGTGCGTTTGTGTGTAAATAAAATATTATGTTTTTTTTCGCTTGTCTATTCACTCATCCTCCTCCTGCTGTAGAGCATGTACACATTGCGATTTATCGGATTATTATTTAAACGTTAACCAGAATAAAAAATATTTTATAATATTTTTTTCACAGCAATGCCCATTGTTGTTACGCTGTGTGCTGCTTGCTGTAAAGTAGAATTTGTTTAGGAAGGGGATATAAAAAAAACTTAATGTTTATACTTGTGTACTCCTGTTTTACGTTCAGCATGAGGGAGAGACAGACAAACAGTGAATAACATGTACATATATGACTTAATGAACATTACAAACGCATATTTTATATTACACTATACACATTGTTGAACATTATTGCATGGATATAAACATTATTATTATTAAAAAAATAGTGGCTGATGCTTTTTTTCTGCTGGCTTCATTAGAATCATATATAAAATGGTTAATAAATGTGGCTTCTTGAGTAAAGTACATATATAAAACGCATCATAAAGCTGAATAATATAAAACACCTCGGCCAAGCATTATCATCTCCTGTACCTGTACTTGTAAATAAAGCATTATGTATATAAGGTTCTTACCTGTAAAGAACAATATAATTTTTGTTTAATAAAGGGATGAACGGAAAAAGTCACTATGCGATGCATTATAATGTATTATGTATGAATGTATATGACTTGCTAACTCAACTCTATTCACACAAACAGCGTGTCTACCTGTTCATTATTGCTTTGATAAAGGAGAGGATTACACACTCTCATGTAAAAAAAATTCAACAATGGAGATGCATGTATTATACGTAACATTACATGGATTACCCTTTTTTTCTATCAGCATCATCCCCATTTTTATCTGTGAAGCTTCTCTCAACAATCACTTTGCCTACATATTTTTTTTCACTCGTGATTATTATAGAGTACCAGCATTACACTATATTATTATCATCATCATAGTCGCATGCATCATCGTGAGATCCTCATCTATATGTAAAATTACCTCTTACGTAGGTATATCCCTATCTAAATGCATAATATATAACTTGCATGTGCACTATAAAAATTTATTTTCTCATTTCCCTGTAACTTCTCTCCCTCTCTGGCTCACTCAACTCATGAGCTCCATCCATCTAGCAGGTAAAAAAAGATCCATAATATGGTTTTGGTACCCCAGCCACAAGCAAAAAGTTAATTTTTATCTCTTTTCATCCCCTTTTACCTTTCTCGCTGCTTACATTTTTTTCTCTATTTTTTACCCTAATCTCTATCTCTCTCGGGGTTGTTTTATTCATTTACTATATACGCCTAGCAAATACAGTAAAGTAGTCATCATAAATGATGATGATGATGAAGATCATTTTGGTCGTGAAAATGATCGCATTGCCACAACTCACAAAACAATGTGCTCTTTTCTTCTGTCTGTTGCTCTTTTGCTTGGCAAGCAAGCAGGGTGGTAGTAGTATTTTTTTATTTTATTACACTATGCATGCAACTTGTGGCTTTGCTCACAATAATTCAGTTTCATAGTGTAATATTATGCACATTGTACGAAGTATTTTTTGTCTGCCAGTTTTGTCGTCTCTCAAGAGTGTGTATACTCGTTCTCGCCTTCATCATCATTAATGTCCTTTCTTGATTACTCTTTTGCAGTAGAGCAAAGAGAGTTCCTCTTCGGAAAGCTTATAATAATATTTCTATTTTTTTGTGAGAAGGCTTCTTTCAGTCAGACTTGCCGAGAATTATATTGAAAAAGAGCTAGACTCTAGCAGAACGATATACGTATATATTTGTGTAAAGTTGTAATATTACACCTCCCAACAATGAGAAACAGTTAGAAAGGTTTAAAAGCACTTTTTAGGTTAAAAAAGATCCTTGTATACTGTCGCAACGTCGCTGATAAATGTGCAACAAAATGAGAACATAATATTATCTTTGTATTATGTGTATTTATGTGACTTTGTAAAATGTTTTGAATTTTGATGAAAAAATACGGGAAATAAAATATAATGTCAGCATTATATTATTCTTTTGATCTGCTCTGCATTATCAAAAATATTTTGGAAAATATTTTTATTTACATTTTAACAGAAGCAAGATTACAACAATGGCAGAGGGAGGAAATTTGTGTACAGAAAATTGTCTGAAATTCACCAACTGATATCTGATATCCGATATACTCCATTTACTCAGTGCAATGAATTTGTAAATTTTAAATCAACTTGCCAAAAACTTTTTTTTTCTCTTTTTTTTCTTCTCTACATTTTCTGTTTAGCTTATCATGTTTTTTCGATCGGCATCTTTAACAAAAAAAATACATGTACCGCATCGCGCGCCATGCAAGTCTCTCGCCAAGATATAACGAATGAAAGACTGACTGAAGTTAAGAAAAATTGAATTTAAAAAAAGTACACAAAAAACATCTTTCAAAAAGTAAACATGTGCCGACTACTCGACTCTTTAAAATACAATCAAAAATCACAATCGGTTGACTGTCAATGAATGATAATAAGATCACGCATGAATGGACACATAATATGATTACTACTGATAGCAGAAGTAAAAGAAAGGCGATTTAAAATTTAGATACCGTTTCTATTTTTGATGTTGTCCGCTTCGCTCCGCTTTTTAAAAAACATACACAAGTAAGCGCATATTATAAAAAAGCCATTCAAATGTCTCATGCATCTCATATCATATTACATGTTTATGTGACTTTTGATTTGGTACATTAACACAAGAACGCATTATTATGTGGTGTGGAGAGTACGATTGCAATCGGCAGCTTTTCTGTAGAAGTAACAAAATTATAATACAGAGATACGGATTTTTGATTACCTTTATTTCTGCAGGAGGTGTTTTAAATAGCACGTGTGTAAGTGTGTGTATGACGAGGCATTTTTTTTGTAAAAAAAGTCTCAAAAGCCAAGGGAAGTCCCGTTCCGTACGTACGAATAGATACGTGCTACTTGATCGGATATTGACATTATTTTTTACCTGTACACTATTTTTAGTAGTACACGAGAGCCAAAATTAAACGGATGCCATAAGAAATAAGAGCAAACAATTTTGCTTATCGACATCTACACATGACGTGGTCACATAAATTGACAAAGTTAAAGCTTTTATTATTGTACAATGAATTTTTGTAATCGTTTTTACATAATGTAACTGCGGGAGCTTGAATTGAATAATATAGCAGCACCGTTGCGCATGCATGACTCAATAATATTATTTGCAGCATAACATCAAAGTTTCATTATCGGATCAGCCATTATATTTTGCCATTTTGATTATTACTATTTTGTTTTTACTGCTGAGCATTAACGAAAAAAAAATGTTATCGAAAATCTTCCTCTCCCTGATCACCGGCCGGCGGTCTAATCCATAATTGCCTAACAATAAAACTAATTCCGCATGACATGGCGGAAGGAAGATGAAGAAGTGAAATATACAGGGAAGAAGAGAAGCAGCAGTACTATACTCAGAGGATGATGATGATGATGACAGGATCTAAAATGAAACTGCAACTTTTCTCTTCTGGCATGGCATGTTAATTGTAAAGTAATCTGGTTAAATTGGATTTTCGAATTGCATTTGCAATCGGTGCTGCTGCTGCGTTGTTGCTGTAATGCTGTTTCTCCGAAGACGAAGTAGCAATGTCATGTTCCTGTTATCACATCATCCCATTTACATCGACACACACACAAGACAAGAAACGCATAAAATCCATTAACTTGCAACTACAAGACAGTAAAAATGTTCCTGCTGATTAGTCCGAGAAACGAAAAAATGTTATTATTTACCAAAGTATATAAGAGAGTGAGTTCAACGTAGTATTTATGTAATGGAATATGAAGAAAAGAAAGATTTCAATTTATAAGCATTAAAAAACTAAAGACTTACAAAATTTGAATTCTCAAATGTGCCTCAATGTTGGAGGTTGAAGAGCTGCGTTATTTTATGTTACGCATGTGCTACTATCCCTGTTGATGGCTTGTAAAGATGCAAAAGTCTGAAACCTGAATGCGTGCACCTGTGGATATTTTACATTAAAAACCAAGAGGACTGAGATTGCTGCAGCGGTGAGTCGAATCTGATCAGATGAATTTTGGTTGAGCCACTGTTTTCGATTGTACCTCTCAAAGTCAAGTCAACTCAATTTTTTATTTAGCCTATGCAAATACGCAATCATCTTTGTCGCTGCATTGATCGAAAAAGAATAATAGCACAACAGCAGCAGAAGGAAAGGTAAAAAATATAACATTAAAATCAGCATGATAAGTGAAAAATCCATGCACGATCGGTCGATCATCATCAGCAAACAATAAAAAAATATTTTGTACACTCCTTGACTATAGTACATTCGGTTCAAAGAAAGAGGAAGAAAGATGATGAGTTGAAAATGAAATTACGGGTAATCACAATCATTCTGAACGCATGCCTTACAGCAAAGAATAATAGCTAGAAAAAATATACCCAATAGTATAACTACCTATACAGATAACTTGCATAATGCTTAAATGCTCAAAGGGAGAAGCAGCGAATTGGGAGGAATAATCTGAATTGGGAGGAATAATCTGACAAAATCTCATAAAGGAAGTAAATGGTAGCAATATAGCTCATGGGGAAATTCATGAGAGAAAGGAACAAGCAATGAAATGTGAATTGCCTACCAAGCTTGGTTTCTTATTGTCGGTACAATTTAAAAGAGAGCAAAATTAAAAATTGTGCAATGCCCCTTACAATATCTCATCCAACTGTACAAAGTTTTGAAAAGTAAATTTAAGTTGACGCTATACACACCTTAAAATGATTTTAAATTTCCTATATTCGTTTTACCGTCTGCTTTTACAATTATAAAAAACTTTTTCCATTATATTTTTTATGTACGTAGTACGTATGTATTTTATTTTTTGTTTGCGATAATAGTGATGATAACGATGAAATATGTTTAATGCGTATTTAGCGGATTTAGAGAATGGTATGGTAAAAAACCATAAAAACGAGAAAAGTGTCAGTATAATTTCTTTTCACCATTTGTCATTTTCTTTTGTATTTAACCGAAATGTAAATAGGAAACTGCTACAGGAAGGGATATATACTTATTCATGGGACCACTGCTGTGGCAGCAGGCCCTATGCAGTTTGGTTTGTTGAGAAGAAGAGGCTTGTCCGATTTTAAAGTACATTTCACAGCATGCAGTTAAACAGTAAAAGTGGCTGTTGTTAGTGTTATCACATCACAATGGTCCTCGTCGTACGTTTTAAATATGAAAAATTGATGGTGATACAGGAAGGGATGGATAACTGATGATGATAATCAATTTCTCTAAAGTATAAAAAGAGTTTCATTGTTTAAAACAATAATAAATAATAGTATTCAAAATTAGCTAATTTTGAATTCAGACAGTGGTAAAATTTAATTAATCAGACAGAAGTACTTATTAATCAGAAGAACCAAAAATCTTGAGCTCATAATAATACAACTACGCTGTGCGTCTTGTAGCAGCAGCTTCCGGGATGTATAGTAGTACAATTTTGCACGCAAAAGAGAACGATAAATATGCTTGGTTTGAAGAATTTACTTTGTTGCCTCTGCGCTGCAGCGCTAGCGCAGCGCCCACACATTTATCCTCGTCTAGGCTTTCCATAATGAAACCGTAACTTATATAGGTACAAAGGTACGTGTACGTTATATTATGTACCTATTCAACAGAAATGTATTGGGCTTTGACTTTTTTATGAAAAAAAAACTGTGTTGGTGTGAGATGAGTGGTGTTGTTGATCTACTTTACACAGGCTATGCAATGGATTTAGAGAACACGATTTCATAGTACGATGGTTTTCCTTACCCTTTCCTTCCTTGCATTTTTTTCGCTCACTCGCAGCGAGTCTTTTTTTTTCTACCCAACCCACGTAATACCCAAAATGTATAATGAGCAGATACCCAACCCATGCATCTTTATAAAAATACAAGTGTGTATGCTACCAACACGGTTATGATAACATAGATGGTTGAGAGAGCTGAGGGTTTGCAGTGGAAAAGATACTCATGCCAGCTTATGGGACGGGATTATGACTTCTAATGGGTGTGGGTGCAAGTGTTGTTGGTTGAAAATAATAATAACAAAAATTGTTCTACCAACAACATTCCCCGTCAGTCGCCATTTTATTTTCGTGTGCAATTGGGCGACAACTAAGATAACTGATCTCTGTTTAACTGATTAAAATTGCAAATTTTATCCAGGGAAAAATAGTATTTTAAAATTATTTTTTTGTGGAAACATGACATTCCCATGCCTTGTTTGTGGAGACCTCCCGTTTGTGGACCAACCGGCTCCACAACCTTCTTCTTTGGGAGCTTCATCTTCAACAGCAGTGACAGGAGGCCTTCGATTGAACAACAATCTCAACAATTTGTTCTCTTCTCCAACACCAGCAGCACCTGTATCGTCATCCACTCCCGTATCTAATAATAATACCAGAAAAAGTGGAGGCACCACAATTCGAACATTGAGCAAAGATGTCAGTGACAAAATCTTCCAAAACCTTTGTCGTCACTTGTATGTCAAAACGGAACCAAATTGGTTTATTCAAAATCCTGGCGAGCAAATGCCGCTTTGTGCGTTTTGCTCAAGCGTGGTTTTGGAAATTTACACACTGCAAAGTAAAGTGGACCAGTTTCAAGCAATGATTAAAAAAATGGTTTGGAAACTGGAGAGGATTGTGGCTGATACGGAGATTGCGGGGAATTGGATGGCAACCAGGGAGGAGCAAGAAAGGCAACAAGAAATTTGGAATACAGTTCCATGTCCTCCGATGGCAATCAGGATTGCGAGGGAAAGGCATCATAAATTCCGACAGCAAATTTTACAGAGTATAAAACCATATTTTGAAACTTTCAAATCAAACCACAGAAAAGTGAATTGGCGGTATTCATTTTTATAAAAAAAATAATTCATGATACAGATTTCAAGAGTAAAGTCAAGCTACGTCAAAAACTGCGGGCAGCTGGTCAACCAGGAGATGAGATGTACGAAGTGGAGCCAATTTTCAACATATCTCTGCCAGACTCCATTTTTAATAACGGAGACAAATCAGAAGCACATTATTCTTCCTCCTTACAAAGTCATATCCCAACAAAACGACCTCGATGGATGGATGATGATTTTAATGGCCAAAACATTCCCGGCTTGATTAGAACACATTTGAATCCAAGCCCCACACCTTCACGATCAAGCCCTGGACCTACTAATCATGGCGGGTCTGCAACAACCATGTTAAGATTAAGTCAGTCTGCAGCAGGTTCTCAGCAGGGAGCATCAATTAAAATTCCATCCAGTATTTCGGTTTCCGCTGTAGGACAGAGTGCTAGAGGAGAACAAAATCAGGAGGTGGAGGAGTATGATTCAGAGGTAGAGGATGATCAAGCCCTTCAAGTTTATCCAGACGTTGAGTACAATAGTAACAGTGGGGATGGTGAAGAGTCAACAATTGAACATGATAGCAGTTTTTGGAATTCGACTGATGGTTAGTTGACAAAATGTCTAAAGCAATTTAATTACATAATTGCAACGAATGTAATTAACGATTTTCTTTTAATGAAATAAATATATGCTTAGATAATATGGATGAAGAAGAAGCCATGACCATTCCCGAGGGCGAAGGTAAATTTTATTCCAGAAGCTACTCTTTTTTTATTCAGTAATTTTCGAGAGTATCATCATAATATTCTCTTATTGCAGATGTAGTTTGGCTTGCCCCTGGCTTGGCACTTCGCAAATCATTTGTGAATCAACTACTCTCTGAAAATTTGAAACCTTCAGTATTCCTGCGGAAACTAGTTTTTGCGGTATTTGGAATGAAGCAAGTTGCAAACTCCTCGGGAATATGCGGAAGTAATAAACCAGGAGCCAAGCCGTCACTGGACCGCTACAAATTTGAAGCCCTGAGAGGTGATTAAAAAATGCATGCAGGCATACATAATATGTAATACATATTATGTACATACATAAATAGACGTTGCACATGCAAAAAAAATAAATTTTTATTGTCATTTCACAGAATATACCATTGAAACTTATGGAATTCGTGATAACATTGCAGAATTAGAAGATCTCAATAGAAAAATAAGGTTTGCCATTGAATTTTTCAAAATTAACCGAGACATATTTCCCTAAAACTATGTAGTTAATTTGGAAATTGTATGCGTTATATTGCAATAGGACAATTTGCTGCGACGCTCGGAAAGCCATGAAGCGTAAAGTTTTGAAAACTACCTTGTCTGGTCACAGCAGTATAGGAATGAAGTCAGACAGCTTACAAAATCCCACAACTACTTCCTCTTCCTCTGCAGCTTCCATCCACTCGGAAACTGTTTCTGGAAATTCATTTGGACATGTCCCAGATTTATTTCATTTGTCTACTGGGCTTTTATCCAGTGGTAGTGGTGGTGAGACTACCAGAGTGGGTGGTGGTGATAATGATGATGAGGAGGAAGATGATGATGACATTTTGCCGCATATGCCCGTTTCAGTAACTCTTGAAGAACAACCCGGAGATGTTGTTCACCATTGAAATTTAATCACAGAATTTAGTCAACAAAATTATTCTCGTACAACCTTTGTGATTATAAAGCAAAATACTCTACAAAATATTTTGAAGACTTTTATAAACGTAAAAAACGCAGCTACATTTTATCTTGTCGACATGAAACCACCTCTTAATATAATAGTAATAATAATATAATGAATAAATAAATAAAAAGGCAATCGAATGATGTATGAAGACTATCACCGTATGTGCTTTACCTTATTTAAATACAGACTCATTTTTATAATTCATTACAAAAGTAAATTAGTCATTTCATGTGACTAAATCTGGAGAAAACAAAAACCCTTTTTTACTGGGATTGTATTTGGTTAACAAAGCTATCTCCTCGCAAGCAAGCTCTACTTTTTCTACTTGTTTTCACTATGCTACTTTTTTTTTACTTTTCATAGGTTTCATTTCCCCAACAAAGTAATACCGGCAATACTTTCCTAATCAGCTGCTGAGTGATTCGCATTTCACATTTGACAACGTAATTAATACACACTTACCTTTATTCTAACCGCAAAAAGTTAAAGGTCAGTCGGTCAAACTTTGTACGAGTTATACTGGCTTTAGGTGAAATAGTGCATGAAAAATACTACATACTTTTGTGTGTGAAGTGAATAATATGTATGTGTACCTACATATTATTCACGCAATATTTACAAAAGCCCAGTTTAAATAGCTCATTTAAGTTTCATTTTAGCAGGCCGCATTATACCGTGATCCAATTTCATTTGGTTTAGTACTACTAGTTTGTATGCATACACATTT
>JAITYZ010000691.1:0-15627 GCA_027744595.1 Paronellides praefectus
CTGTACCTGAAGATTGTTACAAAATCTTCACTTTTCGGCACTGACATTGGTAGAAAATCTGCACTGGTGCTCGTCGGGTTTAATATAAATGTGCTATGTAAATATATATAAACATGGTTATGTATGTATGTAGGTATCCCGAGAAAAAGAGCTTAGATATTCTATAGTGCTAATGTGTATGCCTACTTCTCGTTAAATTTTCAAATCCAGCCATGACAGTGAAAACTAAAAGCCACCATGTTTTCTTTTGTTTCACAGATCAACAAGATTCGCAGAAGGATAGAGAGACAAATACGAGGTTCCTAAGAAAAGAGGACACAAAGCTCGTTGACTCTGTCTCCCTCCACCATTATCTTCATCAGCCACTCTCTGCTTGAAGAAGAAGAAGAAAAAAACGGGAATCTTCTGTTCGTCTCCTCTCTTCACACACTACACAGCCTACCACATTATTATTCAATTCAATGTCAGGAGGAATTATTATTATTTCAACAAGAAGGTAAAATATTAATGGACTTTCCCACAACCATCTTTTTCATACAATCAATGTAACACATTCGTTACCCCCCACCAACACCCTGCTGTAGAATACTATTTTTTTACTTCCTAGTTCCTTTTTTATATATTATTCTGCTGATCTTTGTCATTTCACGGTTTTTGATTTCTTTTGACTTGAAGCCTTTTTCCATTTTCTTTATGGAATTCAAGCGAAAATTTGAATAGCTTTTTTGTACAAAAAAAAGAAAGAAAAAAGACATCTTGTCAGAAAAGTTGATGTTGATATGCCGTTGACTCATTCAACAAGAAGGTAAAATATTAATGGACTTTCCCACAACCATCTTTTTCATACAATCAATGTAACACATTCGTTACCCCCCACCATCACCCTGCTGTAGAATACTATTTTTTTACTTCCTAGTTCCTTTTTTATACATTCTGCTGATCTTTGTCATTTCACGGTTTTTGATTTTCTTTTGACTTGAAGCCTTTTTCCATTTTCTTTATGGAATTCAAGCGAAAATTTGAATAGCTTTTTTGTACAAAAAAAAAGAAAGAAAAAAGACATCTTGTCAGAAAAGTTGATGTTGATATGCCGTTGACTCGTATAAAATATTGTGCCACATTGTTAATACCATCGTCATCATGAGAGGCGATTTGCAAGGCACCATACTAAAAAAAAGTATGAACAAACATAGACATTGGTAATTACGCAATATTGAAAAAAATTAACAAGAAATTAGCATTTTAACAGTAAGCCACCCCAGAACAGTTATTTTTTCTTTTCTTGTTTAAAATAGGTACATATTAACACATTACATGGTTTTAACATGATATCTTTAAAAAAACATATTATCTGATACGTAGGTATGTTTGTGCCCTATTGGCCATTGTTTTATGTATATTTGTACACACATTAGAGAAAACGGGCATGGTATTTTTCCGTATTTTTTCCTCATTAAACATCCTTCACCCGACATTAAGTTTCATGATGAATCATAAATAATCACTTTGTGTTTACTTGAAAGTTTGAAAGTAGCATGCAGTATCGGTATTCGGTACAATAATCTGCGTAGGCATGAAGAATTGGAAATGAAACAACAGCACCTCACATTATGATAATACTTTTACACGGTTTTTCAATAACAATTGTAGTTATTTATGATTGCCAGTGTATTTTTTTCATTCGGGATGGATGGGGCACGGTGATGTGATGATGATGAAACGGGAATGAAGATGATTAATGAAGCTGCGGTTAATATTACAGTAATACTAAATCGTAATCATTATTATGATGCTATTACATCAAGTGGTGAGTTTGTAATATGCTTGTCATCAAATTCACTTGGGTCCATCCATGCGAGTATTTGTATAAGACTGGGTATATAGCAGAATATACTATACTATAGGCAATATTATAACTAAACCCTAATTATCATCATCATCATCCTCACCATTAATGTATTTGACCATTATGCAAATACTTTCCCTGATTTATTGACGTCCTCCCATACAGCGTAGCAGGTTGTTCACAAACTCATAAATAATACACAAGAGTTCTTTACGAGAGAGAGACGAGCAAAAATCATCAAAGTAAACAATTTAGTATTCTGCAAAAAAAAAGACTACGTCATTGGGAAATTATTTGAAAAGAAATGATACAGGTGTATATAAAAATTCTTGATATTGATATCCGTATATAAAATCTTTGAAAATGACAATATACTATACTACTTTTATATTATCATTATTATTATTAGAATCACTCATTGTAAGTCACTGTGTATCAGGTTCAACTTAATATAGCCTTACATTATACATATACCTACTTGAAGGTGTTCTATTCTATACACTTGGAAAATCATACTGGATAAAAAACTACAATTCAATAGATTTCACCTTCGGCATTTTATTTTCTACATGGATGAAACCAGTGATAGGCTATCACATGTATTAGGTACGTATAATATTATTCTTTTTTGCACACATGTTTGATCAATACATTTATAATGACAATTATTATTCCTTTGTAATGATTGTTACCGCTAAGCTGATACAACGTAGGTACCTTGAATCGCCAGAAATGAGAAAAGCCTTTGAGGCTTACTACTATATTTGCTTGGGCTTGAAAGACTACTATGTTTGCAACATAAAAAAACAATCTCCATAGCCAAATACTTGTAAACACTTTTATTCCTCTTGTAAGAGAGCCTATAGCTTGACAGTCCAATAGTAATTCATGCTAATCCATCACTCGTTTTTTTCGGCATAGGCACCGCCAACCACCCTCTGTGGAATCCCTGAGACTAGCATTAATTCTATTACACGTGCTGGCAATTATGAGATCAGTCACTCCCGGTTGTAGACAAAATTCACCTGAAATGAAAGTAGGTACATTTTAGGTATTCCGTAGAAGAGCCTTTTTTGCTTATCAAGCTCTCTGCAAAACATGTGGAATTGCGCTTGACAGGAATAGGGTTAGTGGATTTTGCTTGGAATTCATTCAGAGTAAATAGGAGATACGAACACAAAACTCTGCGTAGGTAAGCATATAAATTGGGTCCTAGCTACATAGCTTGTTTGACGTTGACAAATAATATGTATATTGCGACACTAATAAAATTCAAACCTAGTTAGCAATACTAGAAATTAATTTCATATACTGGTGTAACTGTAATGTTGGATATTTCATAAAATCTCGTGAAAACGTGAGAATACACAGAAATATGGAGGGATTAACATAGTTTACAAACTTGCCACCTGTTCTTTGTTAATAACATGTTTTTGAACAATATGAACAATGGACTAATTTTGCTGAAATCCGCAATAACATTGATAAAATACATAAAAGTCTCATGGTGAATGTAGTAACCTGAATATCACAGCGACATCAATAATATCACGGAACTCGAGCAGACTACAAAATACCAGCAAACATTTATAGCTTTTTCTTTATGAATCTGTTTGAGGAGAAGTGAACATTTGGGTAAATTCTGCTTCACTGAATAATTCATACGTACTAAAATCCTTGCATTGGTATTATATCAATGGATATTTGTCAACTAGGTACGTATTTAGCAATCTGACTTTGATTTCGTAAGGAGTTTTGTTTTGTATTTCTGGATTGGATGGCACTCGAGTAAATCTGACTGCGATATTTTGTGACTTAATTTCATTAAGGTAATTCATAAAATAAGCCTTGCTATATTATGAAACCAAAGTAGCCGAATTCTAAATAATTTATGCATCATAATATTCCCATTCTTGTGGCGTGATAATAAATAGATTCGCATCTGGCAACTTGCATCACAACATCATACGCGTATCACAATGCGGTTTATTTGCATACTATTCCATGAATTGTTTACTTTTTTCCTTCAAGGTATAATAACAACATATTTTATTGTTGGATTCATAATAAATTTTATGAATGTATCTTCTGGCTTTTGTTGCAAACATCCCAAAAACAATAAGTGCGCCTTTTAAAAATGTTAAAACAGGTAACATTACACTTTTTCTAATTACTCTAAGCATCTTTTGTGTTGTTCATTGTAAAAGCGTTGTATTGTTCGCAGTCCACCCAGTCTGTATTGTAAATGTAAGCTTTTAAGGATTTGCAAGAGGGTTGTTTATGATGAGAATGATTATTTTTTGGTGTGATAAGACCAGTTCCCTGAATTTTCTGAATATTAACATCACGGTTTATTATTAAAAGCTTCGCTCTAATTACTACACTACCACTACTACAAACATAACAGCAGAAAGTACATTCAATAATACGCACTCTTTTTTCCTTTAGCTAATCTGATAATGAACATTTTTTTATTATTGTAAATAAATATGATTAATATGGCCATTATCCTTTGATGTGCTGTCCATGTGTAGGTATTCCCCAGAGTTAAAATTCTTGAGGGAGAGGTGTGAGATATGCAAGTTGTTTTAACTTTGAATGAGTTTTATGTGCAAAGTGCAGTCATATCGACGTATACAGGTATATGTAGGTATTGTAGGTATTCAACATAAAAAAACATGCGAGGGATCATTATTGGCTTCTCACTTGTAAAACTACTTTTGATGATTAAGAGGTGAATTGAATGTGGACGTGGGGATCTTAATACAAAATCAGGTTATTTTTTCCACTTTGAACCATCCTTTTTGCATTTTTTCTGCATGGCTTGAGTACAGCACAGGTACAGTATTACCCCGAAGCATGGGACTTGGTGGTGTAGTGGTAGCAGAAGTACATAATAAGAGCATTATGAGTACAAAAAAAATGTGCAATAAATTTAAAATTTGATTAAGTAACGGTACACATGGTAGGAATTAAAACGCAATTTAAAAAGGTATACACACTGCACCCAACTACAAAAGTACTCTGTAAAAAAGAGAAAAAGGAGGAAAGCAAAAACTATAAAAAAAAGTAAGTTAGTTATTTATGATGATACCCTTTTACCACTCAAATCTCAAATGATCAACATACAGCAACAGCGGAATATGCCTACTTTATATTTTATGAGATTTTTCAGCTTTAGTAGTAATAATAAATAAGGCAATTTAGTTGATGCTGGTGAGTGAGATATATTTTTTTCGTGTGCGAAAGAAATGTCTTGGTTTTAAAATAAAAAGTGCATTAAAATGATTCAGTATAATAGGAAGCGTTTAATCTTTTGATTTGGTGACTATGAGTTCACTCATGTGAGTAGTAAAAAAAGGATGAATCTTTAGTGAACTTTTTTTTCTTTTTGCTCTCAACGTCTATTAATTTCTTTCTTTTATTCACTCCACTAAAAAGAGTCAAGTTGTAAAAAAAGAAGTGGTAAAAATGTGTACAGGTTGAATGAAAAAAAGGTTTTTAGTGAAAAGAGAATAAAAATTGTCGTTTCATTAAAAAAAAGTTTTATCGCTAAAATTTGAAGTTTTCAGCTTGATTATATATTTTTTTATATGTGAGGTTGAATTAATCTGAAAAATTGGCAATTTTACCGTGAAATGTATTCTTTTTCCCTACCAAAAGTGTGTTGCTTCTTGAAATAAAAAAAACATGACAAGCTGTGTGTTGAGTCACTGTGAGAAAATTATGTTTTTGTTAAAAAACACACGGAGCATCATGCAAAGAGGATATTAACAACCGGGCAAAAAAACCAAAGCGCACCCAAAGAAATGAAGTGTGCGACTCACAATTATAATCAGTTAGTTTAAGCTTACGTCACTATGTAATATTCCCTACTGTAAATTAATGACTTTTAATAAAAACGTTTAATAAATTACCACAAGAAGAAGAGGAAGGGCAAATCGAAAGTTGCTTCCCATGAAAAATAAATTATTTCAAATTGCGCTCTGCTCATTTCTGTGTTGTTTGTGGTGTGGTAACAACGTTTTTTTTGTGATGATGATACATGCGCCTCATGAAGAAGGGGAAAAAAACTTGCGACATGACATGATGATTTAAGGGTTTGTCATCTGGGAGAAGATGAGAGGGTTGCAGAAATCAGTGACCATGTAAAAAGAAATTGATTTATCATGAATCTTCGTTTTGGAGAGTTCAAGCGTGATCCTGTTATTGTTTAACGGTTTGGTTTGGTTGGAGTTTTTGGGAGCAAAAATAATTGTTTAAACCGTGAAACAGTAAAAAACGACAAAATTATTACAATGGGTGAGATGCTTATCAACTGTTAGGTATGATGTATATATAAATAGACAGTTTGATACGGAACCCTTTAAATCAGGTTTTAAAAATAGTATCGAAAAAAAGTAAAATAGAAAGCGACCGACACTACAAGATGTGGTGTGACCATGACAGATAGGCATTAAAAATATGGACCAAACCATTTTTTTCAAAATTAAATGCAGCAAAATCCGTCATCTTCAATAATTTTGACAAAGCGATAGGGCATTATCGTGATAGGTGCATAATATAACATCAAATTGAAGTTTAAATAAAATGTATCGATCATCATGCTATTTTATATTAATCATGTCACTTTTAAACATTTTATATCTTTTTGATCACGAATTCAGTTTTCAGTCTGTCTTTTGTAGGTAGGTATGTATAACGATCCATGTACAAACTTTAAATATTGAATCAATGATACCGTCACGTTTCTATTTTTTCACTATCTTTTTTGAACTTGGGAAAGATTATCCCAGTTTGATCCAGATTTAAAAAAAAAAGAGTACAAAAGCCAACACGTGTGTGTTTATCTGTATTTCATTATTTGTCTCGTTGTTATTGCTCCTTATTGATTTCGGTTTCTCACACAAAAGGTAAAAATTGCGTGCAATTTTCCTGGTGCACGAACTTATGCCTTTTTAATGCTTGGAAGGAGATGAATGACTATCCTTTCTTTTTCCTTTGACTGATTATGTATCTCTCTCTAAAATATTACATTAATAAAGGCAAAAGGTTAAAATTCATCTTCTTTGTGTTTTGTGCTAACAATGAAAGCGCCACGTTTTTTTCAATCAAAATATATGATCATATAAATGACCCGGCTCATGCATTTACTAATATCAATAAGCACATTATTAGCTCTATTTTTAACTTTGAAATCCCTGTCGCCATTGAACATATAGCGATATATTTTACTACAGTAGATTTGTACTTGATTTGCTCAATATGCACATCTCTCTGATGCATTTTTCATGCGATTGTAAAAAAAACATAGTTTTCTTTATTCTCTCGACCAAAACTTTGTGTACTTAACATAAGCACTGTGTCTACAGAAAGAAAAAAGATAAAATAAAAGTGAATATTTTTGTGCGCCAAGTACTGTGCACGATATGGCCACGTAAGGAATAAATCCATGCAGACAGAAATAGCAAAACAGGCATACATGATATCGGTATCATCATAAAAATAATGGCTCTCTCTCTTTCTTTCTTTCTGTTTAGTGTTTCAAAAGAGTCTGTGTTACAAATGACAAACACGAGTTATTGTTTGATGATGCAGATTATTACGATACTATTATCCTGCCAACTTTACTGACATCTTTTTAGTAATTCAGCCTTCTCTCTCTCTCTCTCCGCGTCTTGACTCACCAGAGAGTATTGTATTTAACCACCCCCTTTTTAGCATCAGACCTTTAAAAAAATCATGATGAAGAAACAAACATAATACAAAAATGTAATGTATATTCAAAAATTACCTTGTACGGACACAAGATGATGTCGAAATATACACTTTTGAAAAATCATACCTCACGACGACAAAACAAGCAGCATGCATGTCGTTAAAAATGCTATTATTCTAATACAATGACGATAATATTATACTGCTGTATAAGATAAGTCTCTCTCTCTGTACCACTTACCACTGTGATGTGTGTTGTGCGATATGCACTTTCGCACTTGAGTGTACCAACCACCTCCTTCTTCATCCATCCATTATTATCCATTTTACAAATAATGCAAGGTTGCAAGGCTCCACTGCTGGGAGTACGTGTATTTTGATAGCTTAAAACAACAATAACATGTCAATTTTGAAAGTGGCGTATGGTATATATATTTTTGGAGTTAAAAAGAGTAAAAGGAAATGGGATATTTTGATGGGATTGCTTGCTTGCACACACACGCAAGCAACTGCTCAAGTGGTACAAGACCATTTTAACAATCAAAAATGGTAATTCAGACGAGACCATGCTGACTTTACTTGACGATACATGACTGATAACAAAACTGTTTGTTAGTGTGAGATATACGCGTATGCTGTTACCGTTTTTTACGAGAACAAAAAAAGTAGTATGATCGACAATGAGAAATTTTAGTGCATTTTAAAAAGCGTTTCTCTCCTTGAGATATAAATATAACGTTCCCTCATATAATGCACTGCACTGTTGACAAATAACCCTTTAAAAAATTATATGTCTATAGTTGGATACACTCAATGTTGTTTTTGTGTGTTGAAGTATTATTTTTGGGTGTCACTCGATCTACTCATATAGGTATAGAGATCACTTATCATCATCATTCATATAGATATTATGGAGGTATATAAATACTATCATATTCTTGTAACTGTTCTACAAGGTGGTGTGGAAAGAAGGAAAGTTTTTAGTCCTGCGGTGCGGTGAATATGTTATTGACAAAAAGGTTCAAGTCAATATAATATATACATACATACATTATTATGTGTAGTTCCGTTTCACTTTTCCTTTCTCAATTCTTTTTATTCGATGCATTTATTTATTTTTAATGCTTGAGCACTAAACTCACAATTTTTCTCTCTCTGGTATGGTGGTGCCTTCACTTTTATATTTGTCACGCTTCTGTAAGCTGAGAATTTATGAATGGTTCAAAGTTCAAAAGGAGAAAATATTAACACATTTATCTACAGTTTTAAAAATTGAGGATTAAAAAATAATTAATAAGACAGCTCTAAAAAGTATGACACAAAAATTGTGCAAGAAAATTATTTTACGTTGAGATACAAGAGTATAAGAAATAGGGATATTTCATGTAGCAATGTACTACCGGGTTTATGTAGGGTGTCATTATTTATTTGAGTATTGTTTTGTTCTATTGTTACAACTGCGAAAGAATCGACTAAAATACCAATCGGCCCAAAAAAAACAATGCAAGATGCTTTGGAAAGCTATTTAGGTGTAGGCATAAGGACAATAGTTGGTTCGTTTGCATAAGACATGTACTACGTGCGTGCGTGGTTATGTTTTTGCTCTTCCGTGAACATGAATATCAATGTATTTCCCATCCAAGAACACAGAAAGTACAAAACGGTTAATTGCAAACTTTTCATTTTTTCTCACACACACACGCACGTGTGTTCTTACAAGACAAATTTCCGTTTCTTGTGCAAAGAAAGTGCGTGTCTTCTGGTACTAATCGTAATAATTTTCTTATCAACCCAACTTGTGATTTTGAATACAGATTACAGATTGTATCTGCAAGACAAAACTTGTCTTTGCTTTTCGCTATTATTATTCCCGAATTTCTTGTACAAATACCTTTTATGTGGCATTCTATATGCATGTCATCAGAATCTCGTCAAGTACATGTATACCTGAGCTAAATTCGTTACAAAATTCTTAAACCAATCCAAGAAATTATAGGCTTCAACGAACACAATATGGTGTGTACGTTAGTACGTGGCTACACAACATAGCGGTAAAAAGGCTTAACCAAAATCATACATAAAAAAGAAGATGATGAGTTTCGTCTAAAAAAGCTGTGTTTGCCCTGCTTCAAAGCAAAAAAAATATGTGAATGATTGGCAGAAAGGTGAGATGTTTGGAACGTTGGATTGGAATTACTACAATGATAAATCTTTCTTGTACTACTACAATAATGTTGAGTAATGCCAACTATTTTTTTAAAAAGACAAAGTCATCGCCCTTCCTCTTTACTCCAACTTGCTCACACTTTTTTATGTGTACGTTCATTAATGACTCTTGTGATGTAATGCAAAACCAATTCTTTTCATGGTGAGCTCTGTCCAGTAAAGCAATATAAAGCACAGTTGTTGTTGCTGTTGCTGCTGCAGTAAGTTGTAATGCAATGCTCCTCATTTGAAATGAAAAGGAGAATACTAATTGGCTCGATGCGCTATAATGAAATGATTTTTTTACAAGGTCTTCCTTTCGCACATAAAACGTTTGGTGGTAGTGTACGTTTTATTTTGCCTCTGTCTCTCTGACTGAACTGCATTATGTGTATATCTTCTTAACTTAATCATTCACAGTTGAATGGACTTGTAAAACAAGGTCCATAAAAAACAACTACACAATGCATCGGTAAATCATCATAAGTAACTTTTACTTCAAGAGTTGTTATTATTACGTAAGAAAAACGTGGAAAATGGGAAAATAATACAAGGGAAGATAAAAAAAATAGGGACCACTTGTTGAAAGGTAGTTATCATTTCTGATATTTTTACAAGTTTACTACATCCTCTCTCTCTCTCTCATACTGTCTTATAGCCACCTTGTATCTACATCATCACATCAACAACATCTTGATTTTTTTAAAGTTATTACTTCATGATGTGCCTATGTACAAAATGCAACAAGAGAAGTTTACTTTGGCTAATGCAATAATAAACAAAAATGAAGAAGAGGAGGAGAAGACGAAGACTAAACTGTGTGGTTTCCTTTTAAAACTTAAATTTTTTTTACCGTACCACATTATTTTACATAATATGTAAACCAGCGGTTTAAGAATTACACATAAAAACGTTACATCATCATCATCATCATCCAACCTAAAATATTATACGTTTATATATATATCCCCACCACTAGCAACATGATCATCATCATAGATCATTACTTTAGTAGCCACTGACATAACACCACCACACCACCACCATCGCCACAAATTGCATTTCACCAACAGAGTATATGTAAGTTTGCAGTTGTCTAACATACATGTACCTAAACACATTTACGGGAAAGTCGTTGTCGTTATTAAAGCCCGGTCTTGTCGGTTTAGGCTTGGTTAATTTTTAAGGAAGTGGGAAAGAATTTTTGCCTGGGAATTTGGGTATTCAGTTCTCACGAGTGCATGATAAAAACCGGAACACACTGAAATACTACTACTGCGGACGTTTAGTACTTGAGACTGCAGCTCAGAAAAGTTCCTACATTATAGACATAACAGACCAGACTGTGTAGACCACCACCGGAACAAGAAAATGTACTTAATTGCATTTTTTCCAAAGGAGAAATAAAATGCTTGTAGCTTCGTTTTATAGTGTTTTAAGTTAATCCACTTACTCATCATTTGCTATATACTCTACACAGTACTTTTTCTTGTTATCTTTCTTCTTTTCTCTTTGTATCCTTTTGTAATGTGGTTACAAAAAATATTTTTTTTCTTGATTTGATTTATCAATCAGGTCCGTTAACCAAGAACCACGTAAGACTTCCAACAACAGTAAAAAATACATTTTTAGTGGTTTTTACGTACCATCTTATCGTGTACAAATTTTCCATAAAAATGAGTTCAAATCCTCCCCTTGTGCAAAAGTTTAAAAAAAATTGGATTATACAATGTAATATAATAATAAATGTGTGTAGGTAATTCATACTTACCTACCTTTTGTGCACTTATTTTTTCAAAAACAAAAGTTGCCGGAGAGAGAGGCGGAAGGATGATTTCCGTTTTTTCTCTGATGGGATGATGATGATCATGGCGATTGGTATATAGTGCTTCCTTTCCTTCCTTCTTCTTCTTTTACCCTTTCGCATTTAGTAAAAATAATATACATGCCTAAGTGCCTTTTTAACAATAAATTGAAATGACCATAATAAATACCTACTTATTTGTGATTCTTCTTACAATTGCACAACATTTTAATAACGTGCATGGAAATATAGGATAGGTTATCATAAGAGTCAAATGCATTTAAAAAGGGCTTCGACATTTTTTTAAACGTACCTTTTGCACACGAACACGAATCAAATATATTTTTATTGCTATTATTATTATCATTATCATCTCATGATTTGTATGCAGCATGTGTATGTAAATATAGTGCACTATCGTTTGTTCAAAAGGGTTTGAGACATCTTCTTTTTAGATAAGCTTTGCAATAAAAACATGCTGCAAACATGGTAGATTGCGAAACTTACTAATGGTAAAGTTAATCCTGTTCATGTTTTTGTCGATTATCGATATATCACGTACCTATCTGTATTCATGTAAACATATTCATAAATACGAAACATAACCCAATTAAAATCGCAGTTTGCTTCTGATTACAATTTATTATTCACGGCTACAAAAAAAGTAAATAATCTTTGAATTAAATAGAAATATTACTACATTTAATTGTGCTGGTTTTCTTTAAATATAAAAAAATCATAATGGTGTAGGCAGTTAATTGCCACCAGTCAAGTATTACTTCGCACCTTGGAGTTTGCTAATCAATTTTATGTGTGTTCAAATGAGCAGTGCAGCAATTATTGATGTTCCTCCATTAAATAGCTGGGTTAAGTAGACTTCCTTCCGTGCAGAATTGAGCAGAACAATCTCATATCAGCAATTTACACAAGTCATTTGTATGCTTATGAAATATTCTTGTAAACAAATGATCATCAAAGTGCATCTATGAACACAATAATGATACATGCTGTCAGAAAGTATGCTGTAAGAAATTATTATGGAGGAAATAAATAAAAAAATAGATGTAGGCGAGACCAGCAAAGAGTGCATTCATGCAATCAAAATTTAAAAATAATGTTAGGAAGATTCTTGTTTTGAGTTTAGTAGTCGCTTTTGCCAATAATTTTATAAAGTGCACTCAAAACTTCTTCCGGACAGGTTATTATTGTAATAGTAGCAATGGTGGTACTCTAAAACCCTTGATGTCGGACATGAGTAATTAGCAAGTAGACAACTTTAAGCAGTGCTTTTATTAAAGACTCAAGTTCTCAGATAAGTGTACTATCATCACTTATGTGCCTCTGTCCGTTTAGTACCAAGAAGCCCCTGTATTTAATGTTGAATCAAAATATCTAAAAAAAACATTTCATTCATCATTTTCAAGTTTATTTTTTTGAGCCACGTAGGCTTCTACAGTACCCATTCTTCCATTCTTTCTTGAAACAGTTGTGTGAAATTGAAATTCGTAATATTAATTTAAACTACCTAAATCAATTATGTGTGAATCAATATAATCAGTTATAAATGCTGAAAGTGTGTGCATAGGATGAGCAAAGCAATACNCTGAAAGTGTGTGCATAGGATGAGCAAAGCAATACCGGAAATGTACGACTTTCAAAAGAAGTGCTGACTTGCTGACAGCAAACTTTACACTGATTACACACACATAACCTTATTTATACTGCTGATTTATGCGCATCAGGTCCGTACTACTTATTGTTTTCGGTTGTAGCTTCTGTGTAACAAGCAGTTTTTGTAGGTTTATTTAAACCATTTAATTTCTTCATTATTCCTTTCGTTTATCATTATCTCGGCAGGTGCGAAGTTTGCACTGAAAAGAACAAACTCCTATTGTTTGATTTGAAGCGTTTTCCCTGTTGTTGCTCATCATTAACAGTTATTTATGAGAAAAAGTTTTAAACAGATCGTGCATCCCAACATACAAAGAAAAAACGCTTACATATCACGTCTGAGGATTCACTAATGTAAACAATGTAATGAATGAATTTGCTATTTATCAAAGAGTAATACAAAAAAAAATGGTTCCGCTTCAAATACACAAGACATTCATTTATCAGAGCTAAAATGCTGTGAAATGATTCCCTATTCCCAAGAAGTGGTTTAGCACTTTTTTTTGATACAGGTACGTAAAAAAACACAGATATTTTTCACGTTTCATCAATTTAAATGGTTTTTTAAGCTTACACGCAGCACACAGCAGTTGTCATTTTGTAAATAAAATAAATAATGTGATAACGGTAAACACTTAAACTAATTTATTTTAAATTCTTTTACAAGCAAATAAGCAAAGAGCAATCTGTCAATTTCTGGCTAGCTTTTTGCGGTCTTTTCCATTTGTGCAAACAAAAGTCATGAGTCATGAAAGCATGCAGGATGATGATCATGAATTTCATGATGAATCTCTGCTTTTACACACACACTGCTCATTGTTCCATCCAAGCACAGGTGAATAGCGTGAATTGAATTTCATCAAGCATGCATGCGATTCTTTTAACCAAAACTTTTAAAATCAGCCTGTCATCATCTGCCTTTTTTAACTTTTTGTTTTGTTAGCCACATCTCAATCTCATTATTACATTTTACTCTTATTTATTTACCAATCTTCAAAAACCACAACACAATAACTACATACATAACATATAAATGTGATGATGTGACAATTACTTAACTCCTTATGATTATCTAAATGTTCAAAGAAATGACAATGAATTTATAAAAGGACTACTTGAGAATCTGCCGTTAAAAAGAAAAGAGGCCACATTAAACACTTATCAAACCCTTGTTTTGCAATGATCAAGACTGTGATTGACTACGACTGTGCATTTTAAGTTGTTGCTCATTCTTTTTTTATTGATATATTTCAAAAGAATATAATTTTATTTATCTGATTAGCACTGCATCTTTATGTCGTGATGATACTAAACTGCACTTACAACTTTTGATTATTCAACCGCCTGTTTGGTCGTCGTCGTCGTGGTCCGCTTCTCTTCCTTGTTTAATATCAACACTAATAACTGTACAGCATCTCATTCGGTTATCCTCCTATTAATTCATCGTAACCAACTTATCTTTGCATAATCTAAAACATGACGCCTTTCATATCTGTCATCACATCACATCATCATATAACTTTTTTTTTCGTCCAACCCAGGAAGTGCCAACAAGGCAGCGTGCAAAATCTACGTCGATTTGATCTGCCACTAGTCTACTGCAACAATATAATATATAATCATAGCATAACATCATGATGATGATCATGTCAACTTTTAATATTTTATTTACTACTCTCTTTTGTTCTTCATATCTATATAGGTATATGGTATATGGGTGAAATGAACATTAAAGATAACTGAATGAATGGGTTACTTTGAATTTATATCGCGCACAATCCATTGTGTACATTTACCAACGTCTTATAAATACCATACTTAATTACTTTTCCTATCCATCAATTCAATGTCAATGTTACAAACTTACAAACACATCATAATAATAGTTTATAGCAATAAGGCAATATATAAGTATACCTATTCATGTCAAGCATTAAGTGTATTCTATCATAATAATAATCTATTGCAGTGACAGATAGTACTGCAAAAATTGATTATTGGAATGAAAACACTTGTCTTATTCACGAACTAATTATCACACTCGAGTATGATTGTCGCATCTTTGAATTTTATGAGATACATTTCCTAGTAATATCGGTAATATCAAAATATTACATTGTCATCATCGTCATAATGAAATATCTTTGTATGCTGTGTGATCGCCTGACTGGTTATTTCACGAGAGTGTAATGGCTTATTTGGCTTTGACTTTTTGGCATAGCTTTGTTATTGACATTTAAACGGGACTATTGTTTCATTGGCTTCTTTTGTCCTCTCACCTCTCTTCTTGTCAGAAATGTTATGATAGGTTGTAGAAATGACTGAACACTTTTTTCTTTGTCATTAGCACCTTGTTGCTAATATCCTCATTTGCGTGAGCCTA
>JAITYZ010000692.1:0-11243 GCA_027744595.1 Paronellides praefectus
CAGCAACCTTCACAGCAGAGCTTCTCAAGAAGACCGAGAATAGTACTGCGAAGAAGATGAAAGAGAATTCATGCGTGTGGTTATGTTTTTTTTTCTAGTGCGGCGGTAGTGGTGAAATGCATGTATAAATCTCTGCTGTATAGTATGGAGGTGTTGTGTGTGTGGGACACGACTCATCTCTTTTCTGATTTTTTCCCTGATGATCTTCATATTTTCATGCCGGTATATACATATACCTATGCATTTTCTCTACTCTATACTCACCTGAGTTTGCTGTTGATTACTTTTACCTTTCTGTTGAGATTGAGAGAGTTGTTCGCGCAAGAGAGAGGGAAGATGCTGCTCATGTGGAGTTTTAAGAGAAGATATAGAGCTGTGATGTTTTGAGATGTGGTACGTTGATTAAAGGAAAAAAAGGGTAAAGATTTTTTTGAGGGTTTCTCTCACCAATTTCTCAACAATTTACACGTTGTCTACGACCACGACTACTCTTGTTGTTGGACGATGTATGTATAGTGGATGGTGTTGGATGGACTAGCGTAATATTATTTGCTTTTCATCAAAAAATGTGCTCATATTATTATAATGGGAGATGAAACCACCTGTACCGTAGTACTGTGTAGTGTACCACTTTTTTTAGTGATGGTGATGATGACCTATTGTCTCACAATGTCCTTGTCTTTTTTATACTGTAGTCATAATTTTGTTGGCTATGAAGATCATTGGAAGGACTTTTTTTCTTCATCCGCTTCGTTGATTATACTTAATTTCATGTTAATTTCGAAAAAAAATATTTTTTCATATTTTTTTCGTGTGAGAAAGCATTTTTACTTTGTCTGCTGCTTTAAAAAAAGTTTCTTTAGTGGATGGATAGATATGGATATCCTTTTTAATGTTTTGTGTATGTACAATATGTGTGTACGTGACTTGAGTCAACTTTGAGGATTTTCTCTTCTTGAGACTTGAATAAAAATATAAAGAAGAGCAAAATTATATTTTAAAAAACATAATAATATGAACATGTGGAAAGCTGAAGCAAAAAGAAGAGAGGTTGTTGAGGATGATGGTGAAGAAGAAGATGATCGTGGTGGTTGATACGCATTTTTGTTCTAATTTCAAGTTTATTTTTATTATTATTTGTACATGACTGGCTATATCACTGTTTGTTGTGTAGTTGTTGGTGGTGGTGGTGGATTATTTTTTTGATGATGTATGTGTGTATAATGAGGCAATATGAGCTGTACATGAAAAATGTTCTAATTAGGACAATGATGATTTGTAGAGAATGTGAGTATCCCTTTTGTACTCTAGCTCATAAAAATGTTTTTCTTATGGAAATGGAAGGATTAGCTACAGTCTAAAAAAGCTGTGAATCTAATGAAGCCGCCCAAATAATATGAGTATGTATATACCTACCAAGGCATATACATCGGTTTATAATATGCATAATAGGTATGTATATTACCTCACCTCTCACGTAGTAGTTCCTCCCAAGATAATTTTTTTTGCTCACCAAAACATCATAAAAAACAACAAAATTAATTGTTAAGAAAACATTGAAATGATATTATTTTTTTCTCTCCACTCAACTCTGAAGGAACTAAATGGGATAAGGCTGGGGATTTGATCTACATATTTCTTTTTTTTTATATAAAGCAGAAGACTTGTAGGAATATTTTAAGGGAAACTCTTGTACAAAATAAAAACAGGTTGTAAAATAGTTGTTGTATATATGCTAGTGTGTAAATTGCTGCATTTAGCAAGTAGGTAGCTGAACTATATATATTTATATTGCTCTTCTGCAGAGATATGCTCTGATTCAGTTGAATTATCATTTTTATTTATTTTTATGGCTGTTGTATATTGTATAATAGATAATAAATGTTATGATGAAAAGCTATGTACAATTTTGTATATACACCATGCTGATTAGTATGCAACAAAGGTTTTTTTTATTTTTTAGGGGGGATTTGCACTTTTGCACTGATAACATAAGTCAGTGTGAGGAAAAAAATGACTACTAAACAGGATGGATATTATGTTATAGTTATGATGATTGGTGTGGATTTTTTGCCTCATTTAAAACCAGACTTTTATAATAGCTTGGCTGGCTGCTGCTGGTGCAAGTGATGCAGAAGGAACGCACACTGACAATAATGAGATTGTTACAAGAAAGAGGAATGAGCATAATAATTGGCCACACTGTTTGAATGTCATAATGAATTTGTTGTGTTTTCTTCTGTAATGATCATGATGATTGAGATTGTGATATCAGACGCGTTACATCTGACTTGACTGAATATATATACAGTGTATATTATACACAGTATACATAATGGAAAGCGCGCTATTGAGCATCACGATATGATATTATGATATTGTTTAACAAAAAATATAAAGTGCAAAAGGTAACAAACTTTATTAAAACAAAGTGAGAAAGAGAAGGTAATTCGACTGGTGGGGGGCTATAGAAAAAAAAGATGATGGCTATATAGCTTAATAGAGAGCGATGTCAGTCGTGCATTCATTGTATGTACACATTATTATGATAATGCTGTGGCTATTGTTTAAGCGCTTATTCGTAAAAACTTCTTGTTCAGGTGAGGCTCGCGAGGTCATTTGTATTAAGAGAGTCCATGCATATTATGTATCCCGTTTTCGCGTGGTTGGTAGTGAAGTGGAGTGGATTAAGGGAAACATCATGAACAAGCTATAATGCAAAAGGAGTAAAAGAGAGAGAGAGAGAAGTTGTCTGACAGAGAAAAGGACGATAATGATAACTTTCCAATGTTACGTAGTAAGTACAGTAGCAAGTGCGAATGTTTATTTTATTTGTCCAAAGGAACCAATTCCGTATATTATGCCTAAAAAGTGCCTTAAAAGTTTTTTCGTAAAGCACAATTCGAATCTGTAATCTATTCATTGGCGTTTTCAGTCTATCTATCAAGCAAGTAAAAAGACTAAGCGATATCAAAACTATACAATTTAGTGGAATCCGAGTAAAAAATAGTATGCATAATTTTCGTTTGGAAAAGTTGCACATTTTTTTACACGCCCTGTGTGAATACTTCATACTATGAACATTCGAGTACCTACCTGTCTCAGTTCAAAAAATTAACATGAACCACCATTCTTATTTCTCTCTTTTCTCAACGAAAAATTATTTTCCCTCACAGCAAAAAAAATATGGATCGTTATCTCCTTCCGGTTTATCTTGAACCTTTGATGATGTAACTAACTGACTGGTACATCCTGGCTACGTACAAAATAAAAACTGCTGCTGCATGCCTTTTCTTCAGTACTTGATAAACTTCTGCTGCTGTTATTGTTGTGCAGCCAAGCGAGAAGATAGGGAGAGAAAAAAATTGTACGCGTTTATTCCTTACCTGTAGTAGTAGCAACAGGTGGAATACAGGAATTATGCGTCCTTCTCCTGCTACAAGAATCCATATACATTAATGCACTTATGTACGTGTATAGTTCTTATCTGTGAAGAAAACAAGCAGCATAATAACAGCATTAAAGAAAAAGAGCCTAAAAAAATTGCATAAGAAATTTAGTATAAAAAATTGATAAATGTTTTCTTTCTTCTCATTCCTCTTCTCATACAAAAAACGCATTTGTCGAGAGAGGATTTGAATTGAACCGACGACGATGAACAACTGGATTCAAGATGATCGGAGAGAAAAAAATAGAAAAAGAAAATAGAAGAAACCGTTTCAGTTTTTATTGCTTTCTACATACCTACACCAGAAATAATAATAGTGTGGTACAAGAATAACAACAACAGACAGAAAGAGAAAAACACATGTGCTCATAATAATAATACATAATATGGGATTGGCTGTTAAAAAAGCCTGTTATATAAAAAACTTAGAATATATCGGGATAAGAATAATAATGGGTAATAGTAATGTAGATCATTTTTAACAATGCAAAAAAAATTGCATCTCTCTCTCTCTTTTTGTACGTCCATTTATCCATCTCATCGCGCATCTTTTCATGTGTTCAATAATAATATTATGCAATAAAAAATATATAACAAGATGTTATATGTATATGCATATATTATATGTGCATCTGAATGAGTAGGCAAGAATAAAAAGGGTAATGGAAAAAAAGTTTAATGATGATAAAAAAATATAAAAGGAGAGAAAACAAGAGAGCCATGCAAAATGCAATTCAATTCGGCAACGGATTTTACCGTTATGCCCAGTTCATTTCATTTCACTACCGTCATGTTTGATAGTCTTATGGTTCCTTTTAGTGTTGTTGATGTTGATGGTGTCAAAATGAAACTTTTGCAAAAAAAAAATGTTCTCTCTCAAGAAAAAAAAGAAGAGGAGATGAGTTGCATGGCATGCTAAAAGATGATGGGCTGGACCATTAAGGAATATCATCTGACTGCTACTACTGCCGTTGATGATGATCAAGTTGACTTGAGAGGAAAAAGCCAGGAGCACTTTTGCTCACATGAGTTTGACGATGATATGACCGGTTTTTGCTACTCCAACTCCATTACTCCTTTTTGAAGGCAAAAAAAATTGTGAATGTTCACTCACTAAAACTCACACACTTCATTTGGCTGAAATGGCGAAAAAAGGGTTAAGTTTCAAACAAGATCATCATTTACGACGAAAAAGAAATGAAATGAACACAACACACACACACAGCAATATGGCTATGCTGATGATGATGAAGAAAAAAGGAGATGAGCAAAAGTGCTAAAATGTTAAAACAAAACGCTTTTTATTTATGGCAATGCAATGATGTTTTTTTACCTGGTTACTTTTTGTTAAGTAATGGTTTGCGTGAGTGTGTTGTGTAGAGAGAAGGAAAAAAATAAATAAATAAACTGTATTGAAATGAGTTCGATGGCCACATGAGCATCCATCCATTCTCGTCACCTTTCATGATGATGATGATGATGAGTCAGTATTACCTACAAGTTATGTGCATACACATAACATGCCTTATTGCATGCAGCACACACACACATGTAAGAAGAAAAAAACGCAATGAGCAGGAAAAGGAATTACCTTTCATTTATTTTTTCTCTTTCATCTTAAGTGTCGGTTATTGCTTCTTTTCTTTCTCAAGAGAAAAAAAAATGTTGGAGTAGTTTACCTATTTATTTTTCACTCAAACGTCATCAACCACTTTTGCTGTTGTGGTTGTTGCTTTTGGTCCGTCTCTCCTCATTTCTTTGCAATTGACCAAAAAAATATTATTTGGTTTAGGTCGTGGCGTGGCAATAATAAATGCTATTACGACAGCAGCATCCCATTTTCTGCAAATTGAAAGGTGGAACATTAAAAATATCAAGCGAAAAAAAGTAAATATATTATATGTTTATTACAGATATAATATATGTAAGTATATTGTCTTTTTTGGTGTGTTTATGTATAAGCATTATTAACTTGGTTAGTTAAGAAGAAAAAGAAGCTGTGGCTAATTAACAGGTGGGATTATTTATTGGCTTTGAAAAAAAAACAAGAGAGAAAAAGGGAAAATCCATAATATATTATGTCATGTCTCTCTAGTCTAGTCTGTAGTCTTTCTGGTCAAATGAGATGAGATTTTGATCTGATGAGACTCTCTCTCTGTCTTGAGCTGATAATGAATGAAGAGTAGGCAATAAATTGACGTGGAAAAGACTTTACACTTTTCGCGCCTCCTTCTCACGTTTCATTGATCATTTTTGCTCAAAAGGGTATTTACTATTTACTTAGGCACATATTTTATTTCTTAACTGATCAGAGATCAGCAGAGGAATACTCAATATCGATTTGGAGTCGCTTTTTCTTTATTGGTAGCAAAGCGGGAAAAATTTGAATTTCTACGAATTTTTTTTTGCATGAATTTTTTTTGTTTGGATTAACTCTCCAAAGATGTTATTTTGGCCACCTTTCCTTCTCAGAATTGACCTTTTACTTTTTCTTCAAAGCTTCTTATAAAAAATATATAATTCTTTTATCCATTTTGTGATGGTGATTATTAGATGCGCAAAAACATATGAAAGGTAGACAGAATCATCCCACGCAAAATATAATATAAGCGCCACATGTGATCTCTCTCTTTTTTTAGTAGACATGCAAAAGAAATGGGCATCGCAGCAGAAGCATCCTTTCTCATCAGAAAACTTTTTATACGCAAAAAACTAAAATGATGATGATGATATGCAATAAACAGCAATACAAAATCTATTGAGGCAAGCATCCAAGCAATTTTTTCAGTTTTTTTCTCGAACAACAACAACCGGTTAAAATGTTGAAAACGTCTTCCCTAAAAAAACGTTAAGTAATCCTCCTGGTGCTCATGAGAACGATTATTTTGACTTGATATAAATTTTATTCTTATCTTAAAAAAGAGAAGATGAGTCCCAATTTTAGTCCCAGTCCCAACCTCACATGAACACAATACAAAATATTATATAAACAGTAAGCAAGCTATAGTAAATGTGAAGTAAAGAAAAATGAGTCATTCATTGGATTGTACAAGTTTGCAGATAAGATTATTTGGATAATAAAAAAATGGCTAGTTATTTAAGTGTTTTTTTACTACAACGACAGGTAGATTTGAGAAAAAAAATCCACTTGTCTTCTTCTTCTTCCTCCCATATCCCAGGCCAGGGGACTATGGGACATGACTTGTGAGAATACTACCCAAGTGACGTGCGAGCGAGTAATCTCCAAAACAAAATATTTTGAAAATAAAAAATCGTAAAATAGAATGATTTTACGTGTAGCAAATGGCTTTGCATGTTAGCAGAGTGACTCTATAGTTTAATTTACTGTGCATGCATATTGTAGTAATTTGCTTTGTATATGTGTATGAGTGAGTATGCATGTAATTCCAACAATTTAAGCTTGATTGAGGAAGGTTACAGCGGAACGAAAGATAAACTGTTGTTTTGCCTTCGTCAAGTCAATAAAAAGCTCTATTCTAAAAAAATGTTCGAATCGAATCAACAGAAAAATATAAAGTTTTACAAAATAAGGGGCTGTTCGTAAGTCATCATAATGTACCATTTTTTATCTCTCTGATTTTCAGTATTGCACAAAATATTCCGTTTTTTGTTTTGTTGCTACGAAACAATGTTTTTGCTTTCTTTTACTATTATTCCTTTTTTTATTAAAAGCACCACCAACAACAACAATAGTCATCGCTGCTTTTCAGTTTGGTTACTATAGTTTCATTATTCCTTTTCTTCAATGTATTTTCAAGAGGATACCGTTAACAAACAAAAAACGATTTTTTTCTTCTTTAAAAACAAGCAAATTGCTCACTCATTCAAGAAAAATAAATGCATTTTTTGATGCTACTGCTGCCACTATTATCTTCTTTATCCTCTTATTTTTGCGTATTGTTCGTTTATCAGTGTTATATATTTTTTTGCAGTGTAATTGCATGCACGTATCTTACATACATGTAATATATTATATATACTCTGCAGTTTAAAACTAAATGCACTTTATATTTTTATACCGTTTTCTCCCAAAAAAGGAGAGAGAGAGAGAAAAATATATTTTTTCTTTTTTTGATGTATGTAACTGATAGTTATACAAGGGCACATTGATTTTTGATTTCCCATTTAATTTAAAAGTGTTAAAACTTTGTTTGCTGCATTTTGCAAATTGCAGGGGTAAGGTTATATAAAAATGTACTTTAGCGTTTTTAAGGTGCGTGGTAGTAAACTTTAATGTTCACCGATGTAGTAATGGTAATATAGACAGGTAATAATAAAAGCTACATAAACCGCTATAAAATAATAATGAATGAACATAAGTTCCCGAATAGATTATTATGATGTTGTATTATGTACTAATGTACTGTATTGAAATGTGCAATTTGAATTACACGGTCATAATTGCAATTTATTGTTGTATAGGCACATATACAATTATTACAATCATAAATTCCTAACGGAGTATTTTGCATCAAACTTTATAATTCCCAACAAATTATTTCATGGTAAACAGTTTTTCTAAGAAAAAATCGGTTAATTTTTTTTTGCGAGTTATGTTGTTGTTGATGAATGAAAATGATAAACCTAATATTTTATATAGCACACTGTATACTTTATGACGTAAATAGTTAAAAAATGCAGTTTTGTGTTTTTTATGTTTAAACGAAATTAAAAAATAATAATTGTTTTTTTGCATTCGCACTCAAAAATAAAAATATTAATGCTTTTGGCTTTAATACGCAAAATATTATTATTATTATGCATTTATATTTATTCAATTTTTTTATGCAACAAATAATTGAATCATCAAAACAACTCTCATCATCGTCGATTTTTTATGCAACAAATAATTGAATCATCAAAACAACTCTCATCATCATCGTCATCACTGACGATATGAGTGACGTGAGATCAAAATAAAAGATTTTTGATTGAGTTGGTTTAATACATATTTTTGTTGAACAATTTACTTTCAAAAATAGCATCAATTCGTGATGCGTTGATTGCATTTATGTGGATGCTCTGATGGTCATTCAATATCATTATTATTATTATTATTATGTTAATGCAAAAGAGCCCTGGGTTAATTCCTTTTTACTCATCTTCGCCATTATTTTTTAAAGGTTTTCAGGCACTTTCTTCAATTTATATACCTACTTGAAATATAGCATATAAGCATGTTGTTGTTCTCTTAAGTGTATTCATTGTGTCATTAATATTCATTATAAATTATAATAATATTAAAAGCAATATTTACTCAACTATTTATATTTACATTTTCTTAAACTGATTTTCATGTAAATTGAAATTGGGATTGTGGATTGGATTTTGTGCTTGTTTACCTGGTGCGGTGGGGGATGATGATGATGATATTTTATGATGAGCCCTTTTCTTCTTTAAAAACTATAATAAATAAAGTCATTATTGTAAATGTTGTCGATTGTCCTTTTCTTCCCTTTTTTCCATCTCTCAAAGTTTTACAATATGAAAGCATGCATTTAATTGTATGCAGATATTGTCCCACTACTCTACATACATCCAACTATTTTTAACAACAAAGCGTACTTGTAAAGCCATGATAATTTCTCACAAACGCCAGCAACAATGAGCCATGCGCCGCACCACCACCATACCATACAAAACCAGCCATCTCATAAATTTTCCAAGAGTTTCTTCTTCAGGCTTACTTTTTTTCTGAATGGACATTGTGATCATCATCATGGGATATTGGAAGTGAACGTAATATATTGAGGCACACATACAATGATAATAAATGAGTCCGTAAGGCACATTATCATCAGCAGAAGAGAAAATGGTTTTTAAATGCTAATTTAAAAAAAAATAAAGGGGGAAGGTAATATTGTCGTATAGGTATATTGCCTATGCGCGCCACACACATTCAAGCACAAATGCAAATTACTATGTCCGCCGTTACCGATTCCTTTTCTTGTCAAAATGCTTAGTCAATAAATTTGACTCGAGTTGAGTTTGAGTGGTGGTGGAACAATAACTGACTTAATAACTATGTGCTACGTTTTTCACTTAATGTGTTTTTAGTATAAAATATATACATACATAACTGAAATATATATGTACATACGTGTATATATACCTGTTCTATATATGTGTTACCTTTTGGCCAGGTCAATTGCTTCACATGACACATGTCCCAGGTGACTTTTCACACTCACATCTTGAAAAATTCACGGATGATCTTGAAAGATACATTTTTTTAGCCATGAAAGCTATTATCATCATTTGTTTGTGTCATGACACGATCATATAATTTTATGTACGACATATTTTTAAGAATCTTTCGGATGTCGATATACATGCATACATATGTATCTACATAGTTATTAAACTCTCATGGCAAATCCATTTTTCTGTCAGTTTGTGGGAAAATCTTGTGCAAGAGAACAGAAAAGAGAAAACACAATCTCATGCTCCATTTGCATTTTTTTACCTGTGAACCATCTGCATTTTTTATTAAAACCAAAGCTTGCTTTTTAGTAGGTACGTTTGTATTGTGCGTGTATGATGTGACTTGTGTGTCTCATAAGTTGTTGTTGTATATGTCGTATTGATAAAAAAGAAGATGAAGCAGAAAACATGTTGTCGGCATTTGCAAAAATATGCAAATGCATGTGTGTTTTGGGTGCTATATGCTTCATGTCAGGATTTTTTAAAAAAGATGACGATGCGGTGGTGGTAGTGATGCCGTTGTTTTTTATGACGAGTGACTGAGTGAAATGATACACATGTTCTCAAGTGTGTAAAATTATGCTGTTAGTTGTAACAGTCGTCGTGCCAGTAACTACCCAAAAAAATATTACATTTTAAAAAGAATCTCAATTCTGCTGACCTGAAGCTTTAAAAAATATATATATTGCTAATAGGTTGATATATTATAGGTATATTATTTTTTATATATTTTTTTACCGTCGGTGAATGAATGAATGGTTCAAGGGAAAAACCTGGCCTATTAAATAAAGAGGAGAAGTAGAGAAGGACGTACTTGAACTGATCCGTAAGTAAACATAAAAAATAGGTGTAGAACAAACAAAATATTGTTATTATTATTATTATTATTATTATAGCATTGATGATAATTTTCTTGTTCAAAAAATAAATAAACAGAGACTCATAAAAATAGATTGTTTGTGTGTGTTTTTGAGAGAGAGAGCGACCGACATGACAGACATGAGACGAAGGAGCAGACCACACAGAGCATAAATATCCATTCTGTTATTAGATAGGTATATAGATACATTAGCTTACATTATGCACAAAAAAATAATAAATAGATGCACATTTTTATAGCAGTATAGTTTTCCGTATGCAAATTGAAAAAAATACATATGTATCTTTCCCATTTATTTTTTCTTGAGACATCCATTCTAAAAAAAATATATACCTATATTTTATACAGGATGGTCTCGTGTGTTTGTATGTTTAGTTTATTTATTGAAGTAAATGGGAATGGTAATGATATTAATAGTAATAACCATAATTATAATAAACTCATTGTTTGCCTCCTTCTTAGCATGGGATCACATGAACACGTCAATATATTCTAAATACAAAGATATGTTTTAAGAGACCAAGCCGCAAACGTCATTTTTGCATACAAGAAAGCTTATTATTATTATCGTCATCATTATCCTCATCATCATCGTCTCATTGCCCAAAGCATTTTGTTTATATATATTTTTTTCTCAAATTTTTTTCTGATGATATTTTTTTTCAAAGAAAATACCTTCTTGTTTGAAAT
>JAITYZ010000693.1:0-14645 GCA_027744595.1 Paronellides praefectus
TATTTCAAAAATAAAATATGATGCCGTTAAAATAAAATTTAAAAAACCCGAATTGCGTAGGTGGTATTGCAACGCAAAATATTAGTTACAAGACGAAAAAATATTGCGGAATTCTACATCAAAGAATGGCAGCAGCGGGTATTTTTTTCCAAACCATACTGTCACCCATGAGGGTCCCCTTTCAATTAATACATTTTTCCCGACATGCACACAAGCCGAGAAACAAAAAGTAGAAAAGTAAGCAAGTATGAAAGCGTGAAATAAATATTTTACCTCGAAAAACTTTTTCCATTGTTTAATTCGTAATCACCAGCCGATGAGTCTTTTTGATAATGAAGATGATGGTCCCTTTGCGTGTCTCGCACTCATTCTTCTTAATGAAAATACTGAAACTATTGCCAACAAAATACTCGCACAAAACTTTCTCTCCTCTCCGCTATCTCTCTTTTTCCCTCGCTCACTCACTTACTATCTGTCTATAAAATGAATATTATTATATAACTGTAATAATAATAACAGAAAGTTAGACTAAATACTTGTGAATGTGTACACTCATAATATGGTATAGTATTTTTTTCTCTCGGTTTCTCTCCTCTCACTTTTCAAATTAAAAAGTTGCTATCATCTCTCTCTCCACTATCTACAAAATATTTTGCCATGGGAAAGTTGTTGCAGTATTCCCATTTATTTCCGCAATCCAACCATTCGCCACAAAAACACACCGAAAAACCGCACACACACTGCTGTGCTGTCTTTTTCCTACATCCATAAGTACACAAAAAAATATGGAGAGTGAAAGCAAAATGTTTTCCTCTATGCTCACAGTTCAAGAAACAAATAGCAACTGAGTGAGAAAAAGAGAAAGCAGTAGTATGTAATGTAATATGTCTCTTCATGGAAGCAATACACAGCGGACGACAGACAGTACAGTTTGCTTATCTAAAAGTGAAGTCAGGAAAACAAACATTTTTCTTTCCTTTTTCCCATTTAACTCTACTGGGACCAGAGAGAGATACAAATAATAATAGTAGTAAATAGACAGCCAATGTCATGAAAAAATCAAGCTTCGGTGATAATTGAAGTCCGACCTATTTTGTTATTTTTTTGTACTGTGGATGGTAGCATGAAATCTTGAATCAGTGGTGCATAGGTATATGTTAATGTAATGGTTGCTTATTATATATATATTATAGCTATATTAAGTGCATGTACACGTAGAACTTACAAAGATATACATTTCTGACCGATTGTACAAGTCCTCTCTACGGAAAAAAGAAATAAAAAAGAGAATTCCTCAGAATGATCATGTCTTACTTTTTACCAGAGGTGAAATCAGAAAATCTAGGCAAAAAAGGAAAGGAACAGTCTGCCATAACATTAAAAAGGGATGCCATTATTATTACGCAACATCGTATACTCAAAAAAAGGACCATTTTTACATGTACCACATACAAAAGAATGATTTTTTTCTGAATGAGTATTTAGAATTTATTTATGAGTGCGGAGAATTCAACAAACGACATACAATGCGTGTAACCAGTGCAGCAGTTTGTAAAAAAGTAAGGTAGGTATTTAGGTATGTTTCAAGTTGTGTATTGTGTCTGGTATTTCTTGCGAAAGACTTGCTCCCTTCCAATCCAGCAAATGAGAAAAACAGAGACAAAAAAAGAGAGAAAAATACCTACTTTTTTGGCTTTTCCTTTGAAAAGTTGTGACTAAAAGTTTTTTGCTTGTTTTTTTCTGCTGGAATTTCTATTTCTTCTGAAGTCTAAACTGGCAAAGCGTGTTTCAAAAGGGGATAGAGAAATACTCGAGGAAAATTATGAATGTGGCATTGGGCAAATTTCATCACAAGAAAAAAGAATATAACTACTTGTTTCTTATTATTTTTGTTGTGGTATTTTTCTTTCATTTTCACTAAAAAATGGGTCAAATTAAATGAAGAAATAGGGAAAACCATAAAAGCTTTATATTTTTATGGTTTCATCATCACCAGCAGTTGTGCCGACTATTCCGATTCTACTTTGTGTTAAGCCATGCTTTCAACATCTCAATTCAAATTTTCCCTCCTCGTTGATTAGTACATTTCTATGTAAATCGTAAAACTCAATTTTATAAGCTTATATAAAAGAAGTGTCCTCATTTTCTTGAGATTTTCTAGCCCACTTCAAAATGCAAAGCAGTAACCTTTTCTAAAAAAAAATATGATCTCAAAAACCGACATTATTTCTGTTTTATATCAACAACAAAATAATATATTATTGATGCCAACGCTGATATATACAAATGGCCATAAAAAGAATGAAAATGCTTGGAAAAGGATCATTTATTCAGATTTGTCGAGTCAAATGTCACCATTTGGAAATGATTTAATGTGACACGCACAGCGCAATAAAAAGCAAAAAATATCAAACGACAATGCAAAGACGCTGTAGTAATATTATTGTTTTTGGCATTTTCCATTCTCCATTAGTTTGTCTCTACGACGATATCATATTCTTTTTCATCATCATTTAATCAAATGGGACACATGGGCTTTAATACCCACATGTGTGACATTAACCAAATTTCCATCTTTTCTCTATTAGCTTTTTATGTTTTATGGCCTTTGCATATATTTTTTTGCTTACGTTTTTCTGTTATTCTTTTTTTCATTATTTTTATTAATTCATATAAACGTTATCTTTTTATTAAGATGACTGCAGATTCAATGCAGGAAACCGGGAAAATGTGCTTTACACAAAAAACCGGTGAGGTCAGTACAATTTTTGCTGCAATATCAGTAAAAAAATGTAATTAAATACAATATTTAAGTAATATCCTGCGCAATGCAGCACCATCCAAATTTAATTACATGAATTACTCTGGAATCCACCAGTAACATAATTAAATATAGTACAGTTTTTTATATATTTATTATTGCACTGATGCCTAAAAACTTACTTGGTTGCTGAAATCGAAAAATAAAGTAAAGCAAGTTAGTTTTTTGTAGACCACAGAAGAACCCTCCATGGCCACTTTACCTCAAGCATATCATTAACTCTACTGCAAACAGCATGTGGCAAGAGTATATACCTATGTGACATAAGTGGGCCTAATGAAAAAGAAAATGCTTTTTTCCCTCCGAGTTCTCTCCTCAAAACCATATTGCTTTCATATTATATCGCCTTACACCTTCTTATTGACAAAAAATGGCCACATTATGGAAGTTTCCCCAAAGGGAATTAACTAGAAAATCTTCTTGAAATCTTCCGCTACCAACCACAAGCTCGGCATATTGTTGTACCATTTATAACGCTTGCTTACTTTCCAACAGAGTGGTGTTGTACAGTGAATACGAAATAAGCCGCAACTCTCCTTAATCTCTCGTCTGTTTATCCACTCAACTGAAAAAAGCAGCAACGCAGAAAAAAAAATCCACTACCAAACAAAACCACAGGAAAAACAGAAAGCATTTTTTTAGTATGGCCATGTTGTTGTGTGGAATATTATATACCTATCTTTTACGTAAACTACTAGGTCATCATCAACTGAAACACCAACAAACCAACATAACATTACACATTTTTGTATTCCATTCCCGATCTTTGAGAGAGAAAGAAAAAAAAGTCTGTTTTAGCTTTAACATGGGACATTGAGCTGGTTGACTGACTTGGCTTGACTTTGCTCCACCAAAGAAAAAAAACATTTTTGCTTAGCATTCGACACGAGAAAAAAGGAAATGGAGTGTTTTTCTGCATTATTTTGGATACGCAGAAAAAGAAAGTATGAAGCCGGTAGGTAGGATCAAGGTAGTTTTCTTCTTTTTTTCTCGTTTTTTCTCTTGGGTATTCCCGCACTCTGTAAAAAAGACGGGAAACTTGAACTTACACATTATTCAACTACTTTACACACAGTCATGCCTTTGTACGTTTTCGAGTACTTGCACAACCCATTTCTATAAACTACGACGCGTGTGTGTGTAACTGAAGCTTCAAGCTCTCTCTGAATTTAAAATACGGACGTATAGGAATTCACGTATTCACTAAAAAAAGCAGCTAAACTGACTGAATCACCTCACTTATGACTTTAGTGGGGTACGTGTGAAAAGGAGCCAAAAGGTCATCTTGAATAGAAGTACGTGCACACAAAAAAAATACAGCGTGCTTTTGAGAAAACCTTCCTGTTTCAATTTTAAAAAAACCAAATGAAATTTGTGGGTGGGTGGGAACAAAAATTGGCTGCGTCTGTCAGGTGAAAGTGCATTAAATATGGATATATATACATATTATACGTTTTTTTCTTACGATATGTCTTTTTAGTATGCAATGCAATTTATTTTGTATTATTGTTTGTTAAAAGTACATCTTCTTGTAATAAAAACAACGCAGCAGTTAAAAAGCAGGGAAAGTAGGACGTGACGCCATAGAAAAAGCGAGTTATTTTCGATTTATTTTGTATTTAACCGAGTCGCGTTCCATGTAACGTCATGAAATGAAGCAATGGGAAATTCCCATTGGGAATTTGGAGTATTGGGAATTGATTGATCATGGTGTGGATGTGCAAGTGGAAAGCACACATTGAAGTGAAAAGCATGAAAACACGTCTCCTGGTTTTTCGGCTTTACGTAAAGTCTTTTCTGCCTACTTAATAAAAAGTTAATTCTACCACATTGAAATTTGTAATGTCTTTCCGGATAGAATGAGGACATAGAAAAAAGGATGTATTATTTATACGTTTGGTGGTTACGGTAACAGGTTGTTAAAAATGTGCGGATGATGGGAGACAGGAGACAGGATGTTAAAGGACTTTTTTTTCCCGAAATGGATGAGCTGGAGTTTGCTGTTAATTAGTTGGCAAACATGGAAGATGAATGTTGTACAAGCACGAGAAACGAATACGGCAATAATACTGAAGCTCCAGAGGAAAGTTAATTATTATAGACCCTCCAACTCGAAGTACCACAATGACATGTGATGGATCTTTTTCTTGCACAAGCCTCATAACATATTGCTTCTGGTTTCTAGTTCTCATTCCATTAAGCAGGGAAGTTGCAACATATCGGATACCGTTTTTGTACCATCAATTGCATGCGTGCGTACCGTATTCACAAAGTCATCAGTCCTTGTCAACATGATAGATGCAGTCAGGTGTAAGTACCATCCTGAGCTAATAAGTCAACACCAGGTTTTCGGGAATGATGTCAAAGTAATGACTTTTGAAAGAGAGAAATGTCGTTAACCGGGTAGGAAAGAATCATGAGCATTAGAAATAGACAGAATCTCAGAAAATGTGTATTTGTAAATGTCTTGAAAGTCTTCAATTTGGAAAGTGCATTTTGAAACAAAACACGTAAGGATATTATTGTAAGGGCGTTATCTGTCATTTTGAAGTTCCCGTAGCTTTAAACTTTCCCCCATGGTGCATACATTGACGTCACTGTCCGTATCAAATCAAATCATATTCTACGCAGTGCCTTTTGGAAATATTTTCTTTTTCCTGTGACAAAGTCAAGTAATTTTGGATTGTTTGTTTGCTTGTCAAGTTTAAAAAGTTTAAAAAAAGTAAAATAAATATCTGATTTTTTTTTCTTTTCATCTTCTTTTAACGTTTTAAAAGGAAAGTTGTGTTTACATATCAACATGGAAAGTCAACTGTGGCAGGTATGATGACATCGACTTGGGGAATTTGATTTATACATACAAAAAGGGACAATTTATTTGCTCCCTTGTGCAAAAATCAAATAAATCCCAAGTCATAAAAGAAAATACGTAGCCAAAATCCCTCGAGGAAGTATAGCAGCCCACATGGTTGACTGAACAATGTTTATACCCGTAGACATGTTGATTGAGTCCCAGTTAAAAAAAGGGTTTCTAAAAGTTTGCCTAAATTTATGAGTTGGTAAGTAAATAAAATATTTTTAACATCAGCGCATACAAACATTTCCACGTGTATGTAGTTTGTCATCAGAGGTCATCACCACCAGCTTAGGTATTTACATATATACCTACCTAAAACGTTATTTTTGTACTCTTAGATCTCTAGCTGTTAACCAAGAGTATATACATTAGTTCAAAATGTGCAAATATAAATTAGGATAAAACTGCGACAGTAAAGTTGAAATCTCCGGCAAGATATTCTTAAATATTTTGGTCATCCATCTTCATGTTTTGCGGCTTTGAACCCAATCAACCTATTGCAACTTACTAACTCCTCGGTGTAGATAAAAATCTCAAGGGTCAAGCTAGCCGTTATTTATTACTAAATTACCATCACCTGCCGCCGTGTTACCATATTGTCGTAAATACCAAAGCGATCCGAAAGGTAGGCTTATATGTAAATCGGTATGTCTGCAGTACATATTATGTACCTGTATACCAACAGTCAACGTAAAACAAGAAGATTCTTGAATAAAAATCACTTTCTTCAGAGTGATGAAAAAGGGCACTATTATTGCGCTGCATCCACATCATCTCCCACGACAAAGTCGTCAAGTGGAGGAGAAGGACAAGGAAAAATGAGCAAACATGTTCATTCGCCCTTGCTTCCTTTTTCTTGAAAATATACAAGAGTGAATCAAGTCATCAGCCGAGTAGAACGAGTACTTGAAATGGGCGGATTTCAAAAATGCAATAAAACCATACCTTGCAAAATCGTAGTACCACATGTTTATGGACTATGAAGAATATTAAAACGATGGGGTATACAAAGCAGTCGTATTGATCGTCGAGTCAAGTAAAAGAGACGATGAGTGAGTAGCAAGAGAAATATTTACCATATCATACTAAAAGACATTTATATGAACATGTACACTTCTAATAAAACACTACCTTCCATCATTTTTTTTATAAACTTTATATTTTTTGTAGCAAGGAGATGTAGTAATGTGAATGGCTCCAGACAAAAGCTATACATTAAGCGACGACATTAAATCTCATGGAATGATAAGATATTTCCTTCCTATTTTAAGATAAGGGCACTACTCCTTTTTGACCTGGATAATATAAGGCGATATTCTTCTGCAGGCAAAAAATAAAAATAAAATAAAAATCCAGACTGGTTGGTGATTATGATAAGTGTTGACTTATCTCTGGCACCACCATATAGCACCGCTCTTTGCATAATATTATGGCGTGGCGTACACAGCCCACGGGAAAGAAACGCTTTTGCTATTATCTCATATAAATCTCTTGGGTTTCTTCGTTAAGATTTAAGATTTAGACTTGTTCTTTAGACTTTGCTTTTTTATTATAAAAAAGATTATTGAGACAAGAAGAAAAGGGAATAACAAGTCATCTAAGCGCCCGCACATTTTCAAGATTTACATATCAAAGGAGTGAAAGAGAAAAGCATTTTTTTGTTGAGAGAAATGCAAAAAGGAAAAATTTACATAATGCCCTCATTATATGGCTTCCACAACATGTTTATGAAGATCATGATGATAATAATGCTTGTATGAAAATGTTTTGTGAGTTTTAGTGAGATAGCTCAAAAAGGTATGTGTCTAGAAAAAGAGAAAGCCTTTTATTTGTAGCGACAGAGAGTAACGGAGAAAATGGAGCTGGGAGAGAAGCGACATGTGCCCATGTCAGTCATTCTGCTGCTGCTGGAGTAAATATGTTACTGAATACTCAAATGTAGTCAGTTGTTCTTTTGTCTGCGTGGGAGTTTGTGTGTTTAAAATGCTTTTAGAAATGGTAATGTAGCAGCAGCCAAGATTTATGCATGTAAAACATTGACTGATATGGTTGTTTGGGTTTCAGAAAAAAAACAGGCGTCGTAGGTTTGGTGCCTGAGCATCAGACAAACATCAATGGTAAAAAGCAGACGAGGTGTCAATTTAAAAAAAGAAAAGTTCATTGAAATAAGTATGCTTGACATACCACACGTTTATAATTAATTATAGTATGTAAATAGTTTCCATTTCACCACTTTCACATCAAAGTTTACCTATATCCCATGGAACAACAATTATTTTGGAAAGTGTAAAAGAGCTGTGGTGCAGATACATAAGCTTCTTTTTTACCTCACGTCTTACTTTGAAGGGGATTACTTATCAGCTGTACAAATTATAAACTGAAAAATTACCATAATTACTACGTGTACTACCCCACGTATACAAGTTTACACCGACGACATGCTATAGACATAAATATGGTTCAATATGTATATATACCCATCAGCAACAACATTTCTTTCATCGGTACAGATATCACTGGTGGGCAGTGGGGATTCGCGGATTTTAGCCCGTCATCCTTTTACCCGTCTACCCGGTCTACTCATTAGTCTTAATTACCAAACATAGGCAACCCAGGTGGAGTTGACAAAGTACAAGATAAGGAAAGTAGTTCAAAGCTTGCACCCCAGACGCCAGACAGAAATTGTGTAGGGCGAAAAGGGAATCGGTAGTAGAGTACATAAACGGGTGAATTAGAACAATTACATTACAGAGAAATTTTAGAAATGAAATTTCAAGGAAAAGACTGGAATGTCCAATGGACCATATTCACCGTAGTATGATATAGTATGAAGTAGAGTAGGATTATTAATGCAGATAATTAATTTTAGGACAGAAATATTGTGCCGCGCTCTCATTTCATGAAAGGATTGGTTTTCTCTTGAAATGCAAAAAGGATTGGAAAAGCGTAGATATGATATAAAAACAGCATCTTTTCACAATGACACACTTTCATTGTCAACACGTCGTTTTCGCATTGATATCATTAAAATTTAGTGCATAGTGTTGTTGACATACTTTCCAATACTCTGTTTTGTCGTTTACTACATTACACACAAGTAATAAAGAAAGAGCGCATGTTGATAATGATGTAGTAAAAATACGGGCGCAGGTGGTTAATTGGCCTATTTTAAAACTTTTCTCAGGAAAAAGCATAATTTAAAAAATGGAGGAACATTTCTACATTACCTAATGCGGTATAAGGCGGAATGTTTTATTCCACGTGAGACCCATGAAATGTAATTCTTTTGTGTGAAAAGAGATGTTGATGATAAGCCTACATAAATCGTATGGGATACCCAACCTATGTTTGTATATTTATAGCCTTACATACTCCTTTTGTCCTGAACAACATATCACTAGAGATCCCATTCATTATGAAAGATTACATAAAAAACAGGGATGCTGCAAGGACATCAACATGGCCAAGAAGACTACTACCAACGCTCGCTTTTTGTTTAGTGGCTTAAATGGAGCTGCATCCTCCTGTGTGTGCGTCCATGTTACGTTGGATGATGATGATACTGCAGAATGAAAGGGAAAATGGAGCGGAAGAAGAAGAAGGAAAGCAGATGTGTGATTGTGTGAAGTGTGAATGCATGGGAGCCGTCTAATTCAGATAAGCATCTGACAACACCCACTCGCCCATCCCAAAGTCCACACAAAAAAAGTAAAAGTTTTGGTTGGGAAATTTTTCATATTCGTGACCTACTTGCTTGCCAACTGTGATAGGCAATTCAGGATCATAAATGTGTCGTTTAATGGGAATGCCGACACTTATTCGGAGCTTGTTAATAACTGCAATGATGATGATTTTTCTGCGTCGTATGCTTTTTTCTAAACAATAGCTGCAGCTCAATTAGCTTTCCCCATTGACTTCACATTCATGGGGTGGAGAAAATAAATAGACGTGAAACGTATTTAGGAATATTTTTTTGAGTTATGGGATAAAACGGGGATAATTTGGAAGTGTGATTGTCAATTGTAAATGAGCTACAACATAGTTTCCCCAAAAGACCTCAGTGCAGCGCAGTGTTGTAGTGTGCTGCTTTATGTTTTATGCAAAAAGTCCCAACATGATTTACAGTGCTTCTATAGTGTGTATTGTTGGAGAAGAAGGAACGATATCTAAAACTTTTCCATTTTCCCCGGAATATTTTGTTTCCATCCCCAAAATTTCCCCACATAACTTAATGGAGAACGTTTACCACCATCTCTCCAATCTCCATCGGGGAAAGTACAAAGTTTTTTTTAAATACGCAACAGCAACAGCAAACTACCGCTGTATAATGTGTTGTTGTACTGTTTTGTTTCACTGCAATAATAATAAATATATATTATTTTTTTACTTTTTGGCTCGATTCACCACCACAAAACAACACGTCATTCCTCCACACCACCGCTTTCACCGCTGTATATAATAAGCACACGCGGCTCCCGGAGAGTGTTCCAGTGCACTTTGCTTAATTACCCGGGAATGCTGTGAAACTATAATGGTTTGTTATGCTTTCTACACTTTACTCATTCATTCACGACTCTGCTTCTACTACTACGAGTGACCAAGCTCATATATTTTTATCCCGCACACAGCCTCTCAGCATCGTACGTATTGCCTTTGGTGTACAAACTCCCGTCACCAGAAACAATGGAAGCTGGACGGTTTATGGACACGGGCTGAGTGAGTTGTGTACTTAACAATAGCTGTTCATTTTGTTGCCAACGGACAATGAAGGGCATTGATACAGGGAGTGAGCAAACATAAAAAATTATTGACTTGGCTACTTTTACTAAAATATGTACATATCCTTCAACTTTTATGTTTGAGGGGAACGAGGGTAAAGGAGGATGTGAGAAGATCCAATATAATTAACATTAGAAAATATGGGCTTGGTCGGTAGGTAGATATTTGGAGATGTGAATGGAAAGGCTTGTTGGCAAGTTGACTTTTTGTGATAGTTAACTGACCAAAGTGACAGGACATCATTTTTTGGGGAAATGTGTTGAATAGTTCTTCGGTACTACTGTACAGTTTCATATAATATCATAGACATGTTTTTCAGTAAAACTTTATGCCTTATGTTATATAAATATATTATTATTATTCACAAAGTATTGTTTAATGTCGAGTTTGTTGTTTGTCCAAAAGACAAGACATGAGACAAGGTAAATATGAGTCAACTAAAATAAAACATTTTATCAGCATTTTTATAGGAGCCCGAACTCGTACACTATAGGCTGGCATTATGCAATAAATTTGAAGAGTATTCATCTGGTATACTCTGAGAATCTACGATGTACCTTTTTATATGAACAATTGCATTTTGGCGGTGCGCTCTGGTGTGAGTAAAACAAGCTCAAAACATGCAGCACAGTGAAATGGCCCTCACTTTTACAACTTTTTATAGGCTCACATGATGATCACGATCAGTATCTTTATCCATCTCTGAGGTTCTAGGAATGTTATAGGATTTAAAAGCTTCCATGTTTTTCTCTAGTCTTACAACAACTACTGCAGCTACAAAAAAAACACAAATAATTTGGGGAATCATGTCTTGCTGTTATATGAAATGTTACAAAAACATGCTACTGGTGGCGGATGGACATTAGGGAGCACAAAACAAAAACACTTTATAAAGAACCGGTGGGATAGTTAGAACCTCCTACCTCGTCGTCATGACTTTTGCAACAGATTTTAACTAAACTTTGGTACACAAGGAATAGTTACTTGCGTACTAAAAAAAATTCAGCAAACCGGTACTCCACTACAGCATTACAATAGCAATTTCTACTTTGACTTTTTATGATACCCTTGCCCGATTCCACTCCATTCTTTACAAGGACACAACAAAGATGTGGTGGAAAATACAGAGATAGCTTAGGTATTCCATAGCTAGCTATTATATTTTGCTGCAACAATAGAATGAGGAAGAGGAGCTTTTTTGGGGTATCTCACTCAATCCCTTTCCCTGTCATGTTACGCACAACTAGACTAGATAAGCTGAGGTTATAACTTACCTGCAAGACACTTTTGTCCTTTTCAGTTGATAGAATGGAACTTCATAATTCATAGTATAATACATAATATGTGTACATAATACTATTCCCAATTCCCATCTCTCTGTATGTTTTACGTCGTTGTTAGATGAGTGCACAAGTGTACTCAACGAGTTTATTTTCAGGTGACGTTTTTTTAAACTAGCACAACTGCTGCTGCTGCACTGCTATACCTACACAAAATCGAAAAGACAAACGTTTTGCTGCAGCTGATGAGTACTTTTTTCAAAATCTTTCAATTTTTGCATCTTTGATAGTTGTACGGTCTTAGGTGCTTGCTTTTAAAATTTAACGTCACCAAAAATGATTTATAAAAGGGTAAAGGTCAGTAAGAATAAAACGCAGCACAGAGTCACAAACTCGAGTCAAAAATGAACAAGACACCCGGTAAGTGTAATAATGTTGCCCACAGGAAATGTTTCAGGTGTTCTTTATGGGATGATCGATACACGACACTTTATACATTAATATTATTATTAAAAGAATTATTGTTCTAGAGCTTTCTTACTGTCGTGGACACGTCTGTTCATTTATCTTTGTCAGTCCAGTCCAGCTGTCCACGACTCTCTCTTGTTCAGCTTGATCGTTTCTTGTTCGCTTTTTGTTCTTTACAGAGATCAAATACAGAGACAGATCACTTTTTTGGTACAATGAGCTTAACGAAAAAAAGGACTCTGGAAAAAAACCACAATTCATGTTTGCCTTTGGCTGTATCAGAAGGTAAAAAACAATAATGGGAAATATACGTCAACTTTTTTTTGAAACAAATAGAGAATCAACAAGCAGGGTAGCCTTTCTAGGACAAGCGGTAAGAATTCATTTTTAAGCAATGCAGCGCTTTCACCTTGCTTTTCACTCACGTAAACATGACGAGAGTCAGGCAAAGACTGGCCAGGAGCGGAGAAAGCGAGATGAATTTATTTCCAGGAAAAGGGGCCCACAAACGCTAAGATCCACACGCGGAGCAAAGAGGTATGTATGTATGTATTTGTGCACAAAATAGAGATGCAGGAGAATGCGCGCAATAATAAAACTATATACGACACTATAGCCAGAAAGGAAAGGAATTTCCCAGTTTGGGTACAGCTTGTAGCCGATTCCGGCCTTCATTCATTCATTTATTTCTACACAACTATAGTAGAACCCAAGTGAAGAGAGTATAACATGTTGGATTTAAATTGTTGGTGTTGTGCCAAAAAAGTATGGTGTAGGTTTTACCCTTCACTTTCCAGACTTTCACGTATAAACATAATATCCCGATATGTGACCCTTTTCAAAAGAGATGGTACGCGTCAAAAGCTGGAGCGGATGTAATTTAAAAAAAAACATAATTAAATTAGTACAAGTTCTCATTTATGAATCCCTAGCGTCAAATTTAAATTTTTTCTCGGCACTTGAAGTGGTAATTTCCAAAATTTAATTATATTTAAATTTTCTTTCCAACAAAATAAACGGAAACGCCTTGGTCTTTGTCGACTAGAAATTTTAAAAAGTGAGTGTGGTAGTATGAGCCCATGTAATTTAGCAGAGAAAATGCTTGAAGAATACGCACAAGCCTGTTTTGTTCAAGTATATGGAATTGCATCGCATATTTTGTGACAAAGATGAAACTAACATGAAGAGCTGAGAAAAACTTTTCACTATATTTTGTGTGAAAATTTTCATTCCAAAAATACTAATCTCCGCAGGCAGTATTTATTTACAAAACAAACAGATCTTAGCTTCTTTTAAATTGTTGGAGCTCGCTGGCTGGCTGGTGGTGGTGTGTGGTGTGGTTTTTGTGTTGGTTGAGTGACGGGGTTTAGTAGAGCATTTTGAATGGGTGAGACTTGAGTAAAATCTGGGAAATCTTTCATCAGCAAGACATTCAAGTACACTTATAGCAAAAACAACAATGTCACAGATGAGCAATTAAATTACTAGTTTTCCGTACATTTATTCGACATAAATGTTTATATATGTAGCCAGCCATTTGTATAGACATGTTGACAACTTGATAGATTACACTTTGGTTTGGCACCATTTTACTACAAAAGCTTACAACCCACCAGCATAATATCGCAAGTCCCCACAGCCAATTACATTACAATGATTTGATTTATAATCAAAATGGGAGAAAACAAAATGAAGCAGCAGCAGCAAACCCAATCCCTAGTTGAAATCTTTGAAGTCAATCTGAAGCTCACCAGTGGTAAGTCACCACAAGAGCACGAAACGAATCATACAAAATACCGCAACCGCAGCGCCAATAAATTTTTATACCAAAAACTAACACTCATATATTTAGAAGATCATACAAATATTCATCAACTTTATTCTGTCGTCATTGCAGTTTATCCCCCTTTCCCTTTCATTTAAAAAAAAACTTCAACTGTCTTTTTTTTCTTTGAATATTTGATTGATTTTTAAAAATTCATCAAATTATCCAAACAAGTCTAACAAACAAATATTTTGTTTGCTTTTTGCTCTCATTCCCATTTTGCTTATCCATTACTCTTTCATGTAGAGAGAGAGAGAGAATAAAAGTGAGAGACGAGACGAGACTAATTGGCTTCCCTCTTTCTTCAGTGCTACGACACGGTCCAATTAAAGATGCCTTTTCCTGGCTTCGTTTACATTCAAGAAAAGTCTGAATTATTGCTTAATAAAGCTGCCATATGATGCCCTGTGTTGTACAAATTATTCATGCTTTTTCGTCATCTGAGCGTTGTACGTCGTACGTAGTTGATTAAATATTACTACTGCGTATGTCTGTGAATTCGTAGTACCTAGTTAATTATCTTAGGAAAATAGTAGATTTACTACGTGCACGACGAACGACAGCTACTTCTACAACAGCAGCAACAGCAACATTTTATAAAGTTAAGTAGTGTGT
>JAITYZ010000694.1:0-10140 GCA_027744595.1 Paronellides praefectus
CCTTGGCGTACGCACTTTTTCTTTACTCAGGAAGGAAGCAACATGAACATTTGTACATGGATGAATGCAATCTTTAAAAGAATTGATTTTTTCGATGAAACAAGAATATTTTTTTTTCTCTTAGGAAATTCCAGTGTTTCCAGTTTTCTTTCTCATATTCACTTGCCATTGCCACCCACCATCAAGGCAACAATGGAAAATCCGCTTTCTAGACAAAGTCATGCAGTCACTCGCACTTCACAAAGTACATAGTACAATGCCCTATGTATTGTGCGTAACTTTTCTCTTGTTTTTTTTTCAAAAAAAAAGAAGAAAAAAGAAAGACACGTCCTGTCATTTTGTAATTCTCTTGTCGCAATCTCTCTCTAGTCTCCTTTTGTTGTTGTTGTTGCATGAAATGGAATTCTCTGCAGACGCCGAGGACGAGCGTCCTGCGACATAATACTACATTCATCCTTTTTGTTAATTTCAAGTTCAACTACATGGCACAAGAGACCCCGCAGTTGCTTCCTTGTCTTGATCATTTACACCACAGATTCTCCTTTTCCCCATTCTTCTTTCTACATCATCGACAAAAGCATGAGAAAAAATAAGATCCGGATAAAAACAGCAGATCTTGAAAAAGTGCACAAGATTTTTTACGATTGTTGTCGTGTAATCGTCCTCATCACCATCTTCATCTCCAGCTCATCATGATGAGAAGCTATAGACTATCTCGTCGTCTGGAGACTCAGACACGACTACACAAAGACAATACACATTTGAAACAGAAAAAAAATTGTTCACCAGCAGAAGAGAGCCAAACAATAAAACACACACTTTGTGGCAGTTAAGCATACTAGTACAAACAAAGACAATACACATTTGAAACAGAAAAAAAATTGTTCACCAGCAGAAGAGAGCCAAACAATAAAACACACACTTTGTGGCAGTTAAGCATACTAGTAGAAAACGTGGTAGTATGAGAGACATACAAACAAACGCGTTTCAATTTCATTAAGTTGACTGCTCTTTCTCTCGCTCATCTCCACTCTTTTTCCTGATGACGACAGATGATGATGATGATGATGAACATGAACATACACAGTCGGTTTTGCTAAGCTTTCCCATTTTGTGTACTCAGCTGAAAGTGGAAAAGTACACATTCCTTCTCCTTGCCTTTCCTTCCTCTTACTACAATTACAAGCAAAAGTGTACAAGTAGTGGATAAGCACATGGTATCCTTACACTACAATTCCAAGAGAAAAAAAACTAGAAAAAGGTGGAATCATGGATGATGTCTATTGTACTACTCGCGCTATTTTGGCTGGCTCAATTTCCTGGCTGCTGTGTTGTAATTTTTTTTCTACTCTTTTCCCTGTTGTGTTTGTACTTTTCTCATGTGACACTCATCTCGTCTGTCTGGATTTTTTCTTCTTCAATTTTTCTCACTTGTGTTTGCAATGTGTGTGTGTGTTACACTTTAACTAGATGATTGTACATTAGAAAGAGAGAAAGGATTTTGAAAAGAAAAAGACAGGATATGAAAAGAGGTGTGGATATTGTAAGGATATAAAGTGCACCAGTCGCCTTTTACTTTTTTTATTATCACATTTTTTATTTCTTTTTGAGAAGAAGCCTCCAAACTATTGTCCGATTTAGAAAATTGTCCTTTTCCCAAGTTTAGAGGTGTGTAATGTGTGAGGATATAAAGTGCACCAGTCGCCTTTTACTTTTTTTATTATCACATTTTTTATTTCTTTTTGAGAAGAAGCCTCCAAACTATTGTCCGATTTAGAAAATTGTCCTTTTCCCAAGTTTACTTATTGCTTCAACGAATACGGTGGTAGTATCATCAAGCAACGTCATGAGAACACATCCGAACAGTTTGCCGTCTTATATAGTTGTCATCATCATCAAGATAGACACAAGCACACGCGTTAAAAACTCCAACTGTTTGCAAAAGAGATTAGTGAGAAAGGAGGGAACACGAGGCAAGAATGGATCAGATCCGTACTCAGAATGATGATTATGATGAGTACGTCGTTGGGTACACCGTCTGCTCTGCCTGTGGAGATCTCTATGTATTCAATCAGTATATTGAGTAGTATTGTAGAAAAGTTACAAGAGAGGAAAGAAAAACTTCAAATGAGTGAGAAATGAAAAAAACTTTCGAAAATTGTATCAGAGAATTCCAAGTACTGATGTATGTATGTATGTATGTATATGTACCTATGTACCATGTTGAGAGTTGGAAGTAAAAAAGGATCGAAAGTTACCAAACTTACTTTGGTAAGATACACTTTTCTTAATGTAGGTAAGTTACGTGAATACCTTTAAACCTAGTAATGCGTACAAATATGGTATCAGCCTAGAGGCTTGAATAATAGATTTTGGTAAGGACAGGAAAATGATGTGTAGTGTTCTAAATCTTGTTCTTTTAGGAGAAAGGGTTTTGATTAAATCATAGGATTAAATGGTTGATTTTATGGGTGCATTTACAATTTTATTGACATTTATTTGATGATTTATGCTTGTGAACAACTTTGCAATTTATAGTAAATGCAAAATATTCTTTGCATGTTCAAAAACAAACAAACACTTCTCGTCGAAAAGTTTCGGAGGAACTGGGTCTTTGGTGTATTTCTACGCCATTATTTTTTTATATTAAACAATCACAGATCAACTATAATAAAGTTACTATATGAAAGATTTTGGGTTAAAATTAAAAAGTGGGTTTATTGTAACTTACAATTTGTAGGGTATGTTTATCATGGGTCGGGTTAATTCGTAAAAGATGATTAGTTTGTCCAGTCTAATCAATTCCAAGACCGTCAACAGTCCAATAAATTTATTGACCTGCCATTCTACTCAATAATGCCCGTTTTCAAGGTTATTCTTGGTGTCATACAGGTTATTGTACGTTGAAAATAGGCATAAATGACGCAAATGAGATGTCAATGACAAAGCGCTCAGATCACAGAAACTTTATTGATTTCCTTTAATTCTAGAAAAACAATGATTCGTTTAAGAAAATTCGCATGGATGCACGCAGAAAGCGGAGCAAAAAAAATCACTGTATAGCCAAAGTAGTTGTCTGACTCAACATCAAACAGGCATCCCTTCCAGTTATGCAGCTTTGTCATTTGCATTTTTAATGAACAGAAAATTAGAATTGGTCTTAGTCAAACTTTTTTTTCTCAATTATTAGATTCATTTCCCACTCACGTTTATCAAACCAACTTTTTTATATCTAGCATCGTCGCTTTGATTTTTTTTGCCAAGGACCAGCTCAACTTCTCAACTCAATTTGCAAATTTCTCAAAGGAAAAACCTGAAAACTTCACAAACTTAATACTTGAGCCAAAAGAAGAAGAAAAAATCAATTTGTTCAGTATATAATATTACCATGTATGTGACTTTTTTAGTCCATCCAAACTCCAAACCGTCTTGCTCAATTTATCGGTTAAGCTCCGGTTTCACAGGAATCACAATCACAAGACACCAGACACGCTCATTTATGTTTTTCTTTGAAGATTTTCTATATGTCACGCCCAAAAGTTCAATCGAGACAGTACAAAGTTCATAGTTTATTTGTTATACCAGACGGCTGAAACCAACCAAAATCAAGGCCATATGCCATATCCCCTAAACCATCAAGACTCCAATTCAATCTGAGCAAAATATATCCACAATCCAAAAAAGTCAAATAGTCCCTTTTGTGTTTTTTGCATACCCTTTGCCAATGTTGAGTTTATTGAAACTTGTCTCTGTTCAGTGACACGTGAAACCAAAAAAATAATGCAAAAAATTTCGGGTACAAAGCTGATTTCATATATATTTTTACAAAAGACGACACACACAAATCCATGTAATCAGCAAAATGTTCAAGGTCCCCGATAGTTTCCTCTCTTGTCAACCTCCTTCCTTCCCCTCAGTATTTTGTCCCGTTCGTTAAATATAAAAAAAGGCGAAGGAGGAAGCTTGACACACTTTCTTGTTTTTGTTTGTTTAAAAGTACACAATGCACACTCTTGTTGTATTTCTATATCCAATCCCAAAACTTATCATTATCTTCCTCACTCACAATCAGCGTGTGAGCATGAATGATAGTCATGAAATACTCTTGGGATTGTGTGAATTCCACTTGTTTTCTATGTCAAGTTTCCAAAAATAAAACTTAACATAAAGTTTGTTGTGTTTTTGTACCTTGATTCCTTTTCTGCTTGTCAGACTGCTGTGAGGGAAAAGTTGGATTGCATTATTTGTGAAAAGTGGGAGGACATCATTTTGGGTAGTATTTACACTTTTTGCATCACTGCCTTGCCTTGTCCCAAAAGAGAAAGCCAAGAATAGAGAGAAAGAGAAAGCAAAGAGAGCTAAATATATACTACTCGAATGGTTTTAGCAAATGCACTTGAGTTGAGCACCAAAATGTGGCAGGCATTATTGAGCGATCCGGGGTCTTATATAACAAGCGGGTCTTAAGGACGTTATTGAGTAATAAGCTTTGGTAACCTTGAGTGTTCAGTACCCCGGAGGATGTTGATCTAGGTTGATCAACTGCTAAAATTCTGCGAAACGCATTAGACAGCTCTGTGTGCACAACACACATTCATCATCATAAATTGGGGTATAAAAAAGTGACAAAACTTGAAGTTGACCTATTATTTCACAATCTTACAACAAGGCTTATTGTGGATTTTCTTTTAAAACACTTTTGTTGACGCAAACTCACACACATGCAAGTTTCCAATGCGTAATATAAGCTATGCTACCACAAGGTATTCACTATAGTTGTAGGTCTAAAATAAAATAATGCTACATGCTCCCAATCATAAACCCATGAGCTGCAAAAGCAAAAGTGCAATCCTTTTAAAAACATCACAGACGATCTTTAAAAAAAATTCTCACGTTTTTTTCAATTTCTAACCAGGATCATAAAGACTAAGTATGCTGATTAAGAAAGATTATGCTGAACAGGTATAACGTGGGTTCTTTTTTGGAGGGACATGGATGATTGAACAAAAATCTCTTGCAAAAGAACATATTGTTGTAAAGCTTGTTATTCCACTTTTACTCAGCTGCTGCTGCGACTGCCACTCATCATAACACACATATTTAACAGCTACGTCTACACATTTGCATAGAATAAAGTTGAAGTTTTATGGGTATGCCTTATATTTTATAGCTCCCAGTGGTGGTATTCAAGCAACAAAATCCTACAAGTCAAGAGAAAAGGCCCTGCTTCTGCTTGAAGGGCTTTTACCCATTATTATTCTACTAAAAAGCTTATAGATATGAGCCAATTTTACTGGGGATGTGCGATAAATCTTTATATTTCAAGGACAATAGATCTATTTACATGTAAGCTTTTATTGCTCTCGTATATATGCACGTATATCGCCCATATTAAATGATTTATTCTGTAAACGCCACTTTTCTGTACATTTTTCAATTTTCCATTTGTGAAAATCTCGTTAACACGCAAATTTTGGATGTTGGATAGTAAGCCACGCTACATTTCTTCTACCAACAACACAAGTATTTATGTTTTCTGCCTTAAAAACGCAAGCAAAAGGGTAAATTGAAATTTAAAGAATGAATTTTCATTTTCACGGTTGAGGGCTGAGATTCATTCACTTTTGAGAGTGGGCTTTCAGCTGCTCCTCAGCAAGCGACATTGGCACTTTGAAGAGAAATGAACTGATATGCAGATAAAGTATGCACTTACATATATATGGGTAATATGAACCTGATCATGAAATCTTGAAGATGATTATATAAAATAGTGAGAAAGGAAGTTGCATGTCTTATTTGTACGTAATGTCTCGAGTCACAAGTCAAGTCATATACAGCTGTTGTGCTGGAGAAAAGAAAAAGTGTAACGGGAGCAGCAGAAGTAAGATTTTTTTAACCTTGAACAATGTTAGCAGTAGGCAATCCGCCTCCTGTCCAGAAGAAAGTGGCGGGTACTGCTGCTAATCCTGTTTTGTGTGTTTTATTTGTTGGCTGTGCAAAAAAATGTATATTTCAACATCTGTTTTTTTTGGTGTGGTATGCGGATGTGAAAAGAACAAGGTTACACCCTTCACAAAAAAAGGAAGGAAAAAAACTAACTAAACACGACGACCAACAAAGCTGCAGCCAATTTTTTTTCTTCTCAGAATTGACGTCACGAAGTACAGAAAGGGGATATAGATGATGGGATGAGAATCCTCCGGGAACGGAAGTTGATATGTATATGCATTGTTATTTCTCTGTGCTATTTCTCGGACACTAAAGTATTGCAAATGCAGTGAAAGTGGCAGTGGAAATTAGGAGAAAGTGGAAAGTGGAAGTCAAAGAAAATACTTGTGCATAAGAATGTGTGTGTACCCATGTGCAGTCACGTTGGTTATGTTTTAGTAAGGTCTCGGAATTGAATAGTAGAGCAGCAGCATGGCATTTAATCTCGCAACAACAAGCAAAGAGGCCATCCCACACGAGAAGAACCAGANCGGAATTGAATAGTAGAGCAGCAGCATGGCATTTAATCTCGCAACAACAAGCAAAGAGGCCATCCCACACGAGAAGAACCAGAGGGGCAGAACACAAAAAGAAGCATCACGCAAAAAAACACAAGACGCGAGACAAGGAGATATTTGAAAGGAAAAGGAAAGAAGGAGGCAGCCACCACCACCAGCAGCAGCCGACGTTTTGCAAAATGTTTTGTAATCCTTTTTATACACCATTTTCAGCGTGCTCTAATTTTCAACAAAAGTTTGTGGAGATGTTGGGTTGAATAAAAGGGAGGATATGAAAAAGAAGAAGAAGCAGAAAAGGAGACAAGTGCTGGAAACAAGAGAATGTTTTGAGTGTTGTTTGTAGTGGCGGCTCACTCTTTAATCCAAAGAAACCTTATGAAAACCTTGTGTTCGTCTTTCCGTCCACAACCCTGCATATAATGCCCTTAATAAAAACAAATTCCATGCATTCTATATTTTATCATCTGCTGAACATAAATTTAGCAGCAAACTAGCATTATTTTTTTTACCACAGAACCACTATAAAACGAGCGCGTAATATTTCACCTATCAGAACAACTCCGCAGTTGGTACAATAATAATAATAAGCATTATTAAAAAAAGATAATATCTCGACCATATGTAAAAGAGTTATTTCTTCTTTTGTGCATTTCTCGGGGTCTGTCTGTTTGTCTTTTACGCTTTGTTTGCGTAGATAAGAATGTTGAGTGTTGTTTGTAGTGGCGGCTCACTCTTTAATCCAAAGAAACCTTATGAAAACCTTGTGTTCGTCTTTCCGTCCACAATCCCTTAATAAAAAAAATTGCATGCATTCTATATTTTATCATCTGCTGAACATAAATTTAGCAGCAAACTAGCATTATTTTTTTACCACAGAACCACTAATAAACGAGCTCGTAATATTTCACCTATCAGAACAACTCCGCAGTTGGTACAACAATAATAATAAGCATTATTAAAAAAGATAATATCTCGACCATATGTAAAAAGAGTTATTTCTTCTTTTGTGCATTTCTCGGGGTCTGTCTGTTTGTCTTTTACGCTTTGTTTGCGTAGATATTCGCCATTATAATAATAATAATAAAGTTTAAAAGGATGATGATGACGATGCTGTTGTTGTGATGTTCTCACTGGGCGTCACCCATAAACAAGTTTAGAGAGAAAATAGGCGAAGAAGATGGCACTCACTTTTCACTCGTATACGCAACTTGTGCCATGGTCCACTTTATTTTCAAGTTGGTATGTATAGTTTTTAGCAGGAAAGGAAGTAGTTTATATGGTTTGGTCTACACACAAACAACAAAACTCGCAGTAAAATGAGTTGAGAGAGAGAAAAACATGTGTGTGTGCTTATATATCCTGGTCCTTTGTAAAACACTTAACAATGCACTCGAGAAAACCGAACAAGGACATCAAAACAGAAAAGTAGAACTATTTACATCAAGAAGGAGAAAGCGATGATGAAGGAAAGGGGAGAGGAGGAATGTGGAAAAGGGAAAAAAAGTAGTGAAAGGGGTAAGGAGGAAAACAACAATAACAACAGGAGAAGCTTTTTCATTTAGGCTGAAAATTTATTTGAAATGAAAAAAGTTAAGCAGTCGCTGTAATACTAAAGGCGACACAGGTTTTTGTGCGAATAAATAAACTTGCTTAAAAACAAATGCCTATGTATTAAGTATTTTACATTTTCGATTGCTTGAGCTTAAAAGGTCAAAAATTCAAAATTGCGAGAGGTAGAGTGTTCAGGTTTTAAATGTAGTTTCCTGTTGCTCGATGAGAAAATTGATACTTGGATCTGGTCAGAAAATATGACCTTCGGTAAGGAATTAAAACTAGTTTGGCACAAAAGTTACACAAATTTTACAGAAAACGACGACGACTACCTTTCTTAGCCCCAAACTATCTAAATATTATCCTGTGTGTGTGGTGGTCCTTGTAATAATAATAATAATGATAATGATGATAACGATGCAGTTAGTCTAGATTTTAGGATTTAGGTTATCTATGATGATGTGTGAGAAGAGGGTGTGACCAAAACGACAAGGACTGCATAAATATTGCATTGTAAACGTGTTTTAAGGTAGTAAAGTGTAGTTTGAATTGATGTTATATTATGTATGAAATTGCATAATAATAAGAAAAATAGGAAAAATGTTACAAAACTGTATAGAATATTTTGATGGGGTGACGTGAGTAATGACATGGGTGGCTACAGCACAAAGTGTGGCTAAAACTTGCAAGGCGTGCTTTTTAGGGCAATTTACATTTTTGTGCATTCATTCACGCTCAAAATTGGTTCATTCACTGACATGTCTAAAACATGCATGGTTGATGTGCACTGCACATACTTTTTTTATCCTTGAGAAAAAAAATGGAAAGGAGAGGGTTTGGCATTGGCACTCAATAAAATCGAGTAAAATTGCATATCAGATCAGGCGGCATCACACAACAAAATAACGACGTGTTATATAAAAAAGCAATCAAGTCCACATCACAATATTTTTTTGCTTGTTATCTACCACCATCATCGACACTCTAGAGAAATTCTTTTTTGAAAGAAGGAGAGAAAGAAAGTAAACTCATGCAACTGCAGTTACCAAAGTGTGGCTAAAACTTGCAAGGCGTGCTTTTTAGGGCAATTTACATTTTTGTGCATTCATTCACGCTCAAAATTGGTTCATTCACTGACATGTCTAAAACATGCATTGTTGATGTGCACATACTTTTTTTTATCCTTGGGAAAAAAATGGAAAGGAGGGGGTTTGGCATTGGCACTCAATAAAATCGAGTAAAATTGCATATCAGATCAGGCGGCATCACATAACAAAATAACGACGTGTTGTATAAAAAAAGCAATCAAGACCACATCACACAATATTTTTTTGCTTGTTATCTACCACCATCATCGACACTCTAGAGAAATTCTTTTTTGAAAGAAGGAGAAAAAGAAAGTAAACTCATGCAACTGCAGTTTCCTCGGAATAATGCTTGCCAACATCCCCATCCATCCATCCACCATCAAAAAGTAATATAAGCATTGGAACAACCCAAACGTACAAATTGAAAAATGCGATCAATCTTTTTCGTTTTAAGGTACCCTTTCTATATTCCTTCCTTTTCTTTTCCACAAGAAAGCATATCCAAAGGTTATTGCACATTCCCTGCAGCAACAGAACCTTATGTGCCTTACTACAAGCCAACCAACCAATATAAGAGCAAGAGTCCCAATCAATGCCAGCATTGCATATATTTTCCCAACAGTTTCCCAATTTTTTTTTATTCATTGCTTCCTCCTCACTACACACTTTTTTGGTTGCTTTGACGGGCCATGTGTTTTGTTATTGTGTGTTTCTTGAGATTCAAAATATAAACTACTACAAAAGGGAAGACGAAGTGCGTGTTTTTTTCTAACTACAACAAAAAAAGTAAACTTGTGTGTGAATGAGAGTGGGGGAGGGGGGAATGTAGTTGTTCGGTTGATGGAAGAATAATATAGAATAATATATTCCTCTCTTTTTGTTCAACTGAACAAGTTGACGAATAAAAGGAGAAGTGGGCGTTATATAAATAAACTACTTACGGCACAGCTCTTATACCCAACTTTGTTTCGATTTCCCTAAAAATCGGTTTCTGA
>JAITYZ010000695.1:0-31896 GCA_027744595.1 Paronellides praefectus
AAGAAAATTCCTCATTTGAGGATATTGAATGACACACTTTGAGAGGATGACTAACATTCGGACTGGAATGTATGGCAGTGGTCACACAGGAACCACCCCCACCATCCACACATCCATGACTTGATTTGTCTTTACCACTACTGCTACTAGTGTTATTACACAAATTTGTGAAATTACACAACTGGAAAGGGATCGTTTGATGTATAAATGAGTTTTTCAGGCTTTTTAACATTATTTCCTCATCTGCATGTAAGCTCTCTAAATTGTCATCGCTACTGCTAATCCCACTACTACTGTCGCCACCGGGGGACTCGTGCCCGCGAGTGGCTAAAATTAAAAGTGGTGTTGTGGAAGAGTCCTCCTGCTGCTGAACTATGACTCCACCCTCACCACTGCCACAACTGCTGAGAACTATACCACTGTCATGAGAAGATCGACTTTTATGACATGAACTGCAATGGAGAATTCCCGGAAACTCCAATTGCCAGAAGGGTAGCGTTTGGGTGGAGCAATCAGTGACCAATTTTGAGAGCTTTGTGTCACTGTCATCAGTACCAATTTGTCGGTCTATAATCTCTGGAGTAAGAATGCATGACGAGGAAAGAGATGATGTTGATGTGGAAGAGTGAATGCGAAATGGCGCTGGAAGTTTATTTTGTGACGGTTCAATAGGTTGTTCTCCAGTTGTTGACGATGTCTGAGGATATTTGAAATAGACGCAGTTTCCTAGTGAAGAGTTGACAGACAGACAAATCTTTGCTTCAGGTGGTGTTGGTGGAGGAGATGGCAGTGGCTCATCATCCTGGTCATTAAAGTACTTGCTCAATTTGCTCCCATCTCGATTTTTAAGGTTATTCGATGAGATTGACAAGGATGGTGAGGAAGCCGCAGCGCTCAAACGTTTCTCCTTTTGAGTAGCACCACTTGCAGCAGCATTACTTACGCTGCTTTTCCCACTATTGTCACGTTCTAATGTGTTACATCTGGATTCCCTGGAATCCCACTCGCTAATATCCTTTCCCCACAAGCTTTTGTAGTTGAATTCTTCGTTTTCAATAAAATCCGCCACACTGTTTCTCGTGCTGAGAGAGTTGTTGCTGTAGAAGAGGAGTACTTCAGCCGAGCGATTGTTATTATTGTTATTTACGCTCTTGCTATTCTTCTTGTTATTGTTATTGACCGAGTCACTATCTTCTTCACCACAACTGCTACCAGGAATGATCTGACTGCATACAAACTGCTTGTTACTATTTCCTCGTGCTCCACTTCTTTGATTATGATATCCATTCAGCTCGCGTACACTACTGTTACACGAAGCAGATCGAAGGCTGATGAGGCACTCATCCGAAGGAGGTAACAAAGCCTCGCTCAAGTCACACTTGAAAGTAGCGGTGCATTTTTTCCCTTTCTTTCTTTGCTTATTATAAGGTTTTACCAAGATCCCTCCTCCGCTTCCAACACCCACACCACTACTTGCTCCAACTGAGCCTCCAGTTATTGACTTATCGTCGTCTCCTCCAGTTATAGATAAATCTGATGACTTTGATTTTTTCCTACTGCTGCTACCTCGACGGCTTGGCCAGCAAAACATTTTTGATATCTTCTTTTTTTGTTGAGTGATGAGTTATTTTTTTTGTAGCTTCAATTTTTTTTGTTTAAATCTATTATTTTTTTCAAATTTTACATTCAAAAAGAGGATTGTGCAGATTTTTTGTTGGCGTGCTCTTTTACAAGAACTCTATCTCAAAGTACAAGTAATTTTACACGTAATCCCATGTATGTATGATTTTAATCATTTGAACAAACCACTGTGAAACAATGCCAGGAAATCTAAGAATATGATCCAATAACAACTGATTTTTAACCAAGTTTCTCTGCTTATGACTTTGATAATCATGATAAAAGTTGAACTCTTTAATAAAAACTAAATTGCTTTTCAAACAGAAGATTTACAGAGGAAAATTAGGCATTCGTGTTTGCTCTATTGCCAAAAGTATCTCTCTTCTACCACTACTGATGATCAGGATATATGATCATCATTACAAGTGATTTCAAAGAATGAGAAGAGGTGGAGAGTCGGCTGGCAGTCTGACTCAGTTGCTCATTTCTTGAGAGTCTTTTTTTCAATTTGTTTGCCAACCTTCACTCTCTTGTTTCAAAACTTTATTTAGAAAAAAAACACAAATTTTAATGCACACAGCTATAATATTAGTTTTTTTAAAACTCATTCTGTTTGAATGAAACGGTATATATATATGTTCATCACGATAACATCTATAAATTTTCCTCGAATTTTAGCGCTGTAGTAGCAAGCACATGTGCATAGGTTTTTATACCTTTTTAGCTTGAAAGAAAAATACCAACAAGTTTACTCCTTTGCGCAGTTTGAACCACAAAATTTTACCATCCCTTAAATAACAATTTAGAATAATTATAACAATTAATAAAAACAGTCTACACAACTAATTTCTAGATTCATTCTTTAAAAAAAACTAAAAGCACTTATATGGCTAATTGAAACAGTTAACTTTTTTTAAGTAGACAAAATGGCTATCTATGTATATCCCTAAACAATATAATACAAGTTGTTACACTGTAACTTGTAAGATTATGTATACACTAATTGTAGATATTTATAAACATTAAACATTTAAATTGTATCTGTAATTTGCCGAACCCAGCCTTGATCATTCATTTAAAAATAAATGTAGTATTAAAACCTATGTACTTAAATTATATTACTATTATTATCAACTTGTAGCATTAATATAAATTATGCACAACATGAAAAATATTTATGGACATGTGTAGAGCATCAATGTGTCTACTACAAAAAAATCTAAAGGTTGAATTTTCAATTCCTCTAAAAAAGGACACACCTATTTACATACACACCCACTCGGTACATGAAAAGGGTTTGATTCAATTTTTTTTGTTTTATTTTAAATATTTTTTTTGTTTTTAGTCTGCTGAATGGACAGCTTTAGACAAAAGCATTAAAAAATACAAAATGTATGTTACAGGTGTACAAACTTTGGGAAATGGCGAGGAAGCAGTATAATATAAAAACCCGACGTGTTATCGTTTTTTGGTCTTTTGATCCTGATCGCAAATTTTTTTATGTATGATTTAAAAAAAAGACAATAATGGAATGAAATATTTTTTGAATTAAATATTTATGTTGTGATGCAATAATAATCGTAACAATAAAGTGAAATAATCGGATTGTCTTTTCAATACTTTATAAAAATAAAAATATAGCAATAAAAATATGGTTATAAAAAATTGAACATCAAAATGCTATTTTGATTTTTTTACGCGATTCATTAAAAAGCGGAATAGGTATTTTATATATAAAAATTTCCCCTACACTATATTTCTCCGAGTATAAAATAACAAGGATATAAAAATGCACTCTCCATGCAATTTGCCCTCCTGTCATTCACCCGTGTTCCGTCTCTACCAAATATTATACATTTGTAAGAATATACCATAAATCGTGCCAAAGAAACTATATAGCTTGAATAACATGGACTGTGAGTATCAAGGCAATATCATATATACCAATCCAATAAATCACTCAACAATTTTTTTTTTCATTTAAAATGTTCACCTTTAAACGGGAATTGATATCATGAATATTAAAATACTAATTTTTTGAGAATACTTTCATTCTCTATTTTTGTTTATTTATTCAACGTTACGAATAAACTTGAATTTTTTAAGTGAATTTTTTAGTGCCAACACATCATAAGAAAATCCATTATTTTACCCTCATTTCCCTTCTTGTACACACATTTAATGATTAAACAAAAATTGTGCACATTATAAACTTTGTTATATTATTTGTACCTCTACTACATTCGAAATTTTTTGCATTCACTTCTACAATATTTTATTTTTTCCCCTACTTTGCAAATTTTTTATCCTATATAAACTCTGCCACATGTGCACACACACACACACAACTAATCTACAAGAGGCCCAACAAAAGCTGGTATTATCCAATTGTATTCACTCCTTTTTTCTTTTTGGTGATGATGATGTTGATGTTGTGTGAAAATTCCATTGTTTTTTTACATGTGTGTGTTTGTGTATGTTCGCTCATACGTGGATACCTACACACAGACTATATTTGTTTCACTTATTATTATTAAAATAAATCGTTATTGTCTTTTGTATATGTTATTATTGTTATTTCATCTCTGTGTAATTTTTAAATCCCACATTGCATGAAATTCAACTGGGATTGATATAGCTACACAACGTGCATGTATGCACATTTATGGTTCAACTTAGTTTCTCATGGTCTTAAATTAACATGACCATACGCAGCAGTAGTAGTGGAGTAGTAAAACGACCAAAAAAATATTAACCTTCCCAATGTTATGTTAGCAGATACTCACAAAAATAGGATATTGTACTATGCAGACTATATTTTACAAAAAAATTGATTTACATTTCTCAACATGATAAAATTTATATATATATATATACTCTCGTTAGTTAATACGTGATTTTAATTGAATTTTAACTTGTTCCGTATCCCAAATACACTAATTTTTTTTATCAGAGTACATAGTGCACTTTGTTTTTCAGCACTTCACTAAAAAGACGATTAAGCACTAGTAAACTTTTGATTTGGAATCAGAATTACCGAATAACGAAAAGCAGAGGATAGTAGAAAAAAACAAAAGAGTATATTTGGTTTGCTCACAACAATGTAACCATTTTTAAAGCCTCTCTTGTTACTTTATTAGTATTTTAGGAAAAAAAATGTTAAAACATTCGCGTCGCAGTATGGGTTGCTCTTTGTTGGTGGTGGTGTTGTTGTTACATGACTTTAGGTTAGATTTTTTTTCAGCTCACTTGAAACAATATTTGCACTTTTGTGAATGAATAACTGCACACGTTTCTTTTCTTCTTCTCTTCTTGTCAATTTCGTTTGTCGTATTTAAACAAAATAGAACAACCGAGAAACAAAAGACATTTAAAGGTATGGAATGTTCCTTTTTTTTGCTACAAGTCAACACTCAGGAAAATGTCATTTACATCATAAAACGAGAAGCTGAGGAGGAGGAGAAACAAAGATTGCTTCGTTACGGAAAATTCGGCCTGTCAGGGCAACATGCGATTGAAGACTGAGAACAAGGCAATGGACTACGACCAAGTTTTACATGGTATAATGATCATACTATATAACCTGCATACACTTTTTCCACTTCTTTCTCACAATATATAATCATTTATCCAAAAAAAACCTCAAGTGAAACAAGAAGACGACGAGAAGAACGAGTAATAACTCTGTTTATTGCTGCTGCTCTAACTCTCTTGTTGAGCTCTAACTACCATCACCACACTACTGGTATGAGGACGACTGACGACTCGATGATTTTCTTGATGCTAAAACCTAGTGAATTGTGTACTACCAACTATAAGAGCATAAAAAAATAATGCTATGACTTTCTTGATGTTGTTGTTGTTGGGAAGTTGTGAACGTGAACAACAAACTCTCAAAGTCAAGTCACTTTTCTCATAGTCAACACTGAACTACTACATTCTGCAACACAACATTCTTTTACAAGACGACGACGGCATAAAAAAACGACGACGATAATGCAAAACGCAATATAGGTATGTACGTAAATATATTGGGGTTTACATGCATAGTGCTTTTGCATTAAGTGCATTGAAACATGTTTACTGCAACGAACGAATCCCATCGCCACTAAAGCGCAAGTGACGACGTCGACAACGACAATGCAATATTCTATCATGTCTGACCAGCAGTAAAGAGCTGTGTGTTCGCGTAGTAAAGATATATATCTATCCGCACATGTAAACTTTTTTTTTCACAGCGAAGCTTTGGTTTATAAAAAAATGCAATATTCTATCATGTCTGACCAGCAGTAAAGAGCTGTGTGTTCGCGTAGTAAAGATATATATCTATCCGCACATGTAAACTTTTTTTTTCACAGCAAAGCTTTGGTTTATAAAATTCATCGGTCCGTACCTTAGTACTAAAGTAGGGACGTCGGTTAACTCGGACATGTCACCGTTTCTCTCAGACAGTAACATTTGTCGTCATAAAAATTAGCGTAATGGGGTAATATGACACTGATTACGAATTTCGGATCCGTTATTCTCTCTTTCTACTCCAAATCTAACAAACTATGTATAGCAGCTCCAATTCTGTCATTTTGTAGCTTCGCTCTTTGCTATCCCGTTTTTTATGCGGTTTAATATCATTTGCAATTTACAGTATTTTGGCTTGATTGTTGTGAATATTGAACATTATAACTTCTCTCCAACAAAATGATTGTGCAGTACTTGGTCACCACCATCACCACCACCACCAAAAGACCAAAAACCATGATTACTTTCGTGTTGTTTTTCAAGAAGTTATTCAAATTTAATATCGTAACACATGTGAAGATACAAAAAACTGAGATGTTTTAAACTCATTTCATTATGCATATTTCTCGTGCTTCCATATTACAAAACACGAACCTACCAAGAAGTTGTTACCAAGCTTGTGCTTGATTGTGCTCTCAAGATGATCTCTGCTGCATAGTAAATTATTATTATGCAAATACTCCTAGGCAATATTTTTCATAGTGATTACACGTACATGTCTAAGAACCGAAGAATATTAATGAACTGTACAATTTCACCCCAAAATAAATACCCAGTAGTCCTCAAGTCAATAGTTTTGTTAGTATTCATGGTATTCGAAAAAAAAATCTTGCATGTATCATCCTCATAACAATCTAATAGCTGATCAATGAAATGCATACAGAACCTAAATCTCATAATTTTTTATCACGTGACCCCAACAAAACACTATGCTACAAAGAATACAAAGTTATATATTTATAGTTCAGAAGTGAGAGTGATTTTGCATTAATAGGCATGCATAATATGTAACAGCATTATGCATTGTTCTGCATTTTATATGGATGCATTCCCAAATTTACGTATCACATTAACCTACTAATTGTACGCCGGTCTATATCTTTGTACTTGCAACTTGCGAGCTTGGCCTCAACGGAAATCGCATATAGTCTGGTCATAAAAAAATGATGGTGTCTTATGTCCCTCAAATCAGTAACCCCCATCTCATCAGAATCACGATACAATGATAATCATTATAAAAAAAATATAGGTAGGTGATAATAATAAGAGGATAGTTTTGAAGAATTAATACGTTGTACAAGATGTAATACTAGTTAGTAGTAGTAATATGGTATCAATATCTAATTATGATTCAATCTATTGTACATATGTGTATCATACAGCGATGTTTAAATTATTATTCTATTTTTTGCCATTGATATTTAAAGAGATACTACAAGTGCTATAGCCTAAATATCCCTACAAAATTCATATAAACGTATTTAAGGCAATACAAGATAAACGCGTAGGTAAAGGTGTATCTCGTGAACGTCACAGTTGTCGTCATAGAACGCCCAGTCAGGAGTCAATGTATAATAATGAGCACCAGGTTCACTTCTTTTATTTTACAAGCAATTATGTTTCAACTTTCAACTATGTACACACACACACACACACACATGTGCAAATGTGCATGAGAGGTCGACAGCATACATCTAATATTCAATATGGGGAGGTCCTCCTATCATGTCTGTTGACACACAAGGTACAGAGGTGAGTGTGTAGAGTTTCCTTAACTATCTTTTGTTATCAAGAACTCGCACGACTTGTGGTAGCCGAAAAGGCATTTTGGCCTCTGGTAAAAATAATTTGATTTATTGATGAGGAGAGCGGGTTGATATTGAGAAGTGACCAGAGAGAGAGAGAGAGATAGCAGGCTTGATAGAACGTGAAAAGGTGCTTTGCAAACTTCAACTCAAGTCATCCTCTTGGGTAAACAGAGAGTATGCAAGTTGGATAATGTTACAAAAGAATGGTAGGAAGAAGGGAGAAAAGTAATGAAAAGTATCAAAATAAGTTATAATGTTCCATAACACCGTTGCCAAAAAGTTTCACGCATACTTTAATAAATTTGTGCGTTCTTCAAGTATGCATATATTCGCGGTACAGCAATCAATATAAAAGACGACATTGCAAATTTTCCGGTGTTTTAATACAATGATAAGATGATATGCTGGGTGAAAGGTAATAAAATCATATGGCGTGTAACACCCTACCATTTTACTTAGAGCTCTGCAATGCACATTAAAAGAACTGGTCACCGTGACAACATTTAAAAGACAACGTCTGTTTTTTTTAAAAAAAAAAAGGAAAGAGAATAACCTACACAGATTTTCCATCCTCAACTAATCTCCTGTCTATATAGAGCTCCATCGAAAAATAAATGTTGAAATGAGGGAGATAACAAGATATATAGTATGCATATTATACGAATAAAAGGTGATATCAGATGAAGATAGCTATAACAACCAGTAGCAACATGTTCTCAAATTCAAAGTACTTGTCATCCTCGTTAATAGAATTTCAAATCTTCTCGCCTTCAACTTAAATGGCTATCGACCCTTCTTTATTACAATTCGCAATATTCCAATCTTGTCTTGTTTTGCATATTATATAGGATACACATAGAAGAAGGTGAATAGGCGAAAAATAATAATAATAATAATAATAATACTTATTTTATACTGACATCAAGATGACGACACACACAGAGAGAGGGATATGAAAAGTAGATGGACAATCAAAAAGAAAGACAGGCACAAGAAAAGATAATAATGGTTAGTGGTCGTTACAGTGTAAAAAAAGAAGAGAGTTGTAGCACTGCACTGCACTCCTCGCAAAGTGATATCGAGGTTCAATCAGCCGCACATCGTGCGGAGATTGATTTTTTTAAAGTACAAACTGGATTTAAAGATAAAAACTTCCTGAATTCAGTTCAATAGAAAAATTCTCACTTTTTGGATGAAATGTAACATTAATTTTTATGTTGTCGTGCATCTGAACAGGTTGATCGTCAGCAACTCATGCATCTGCTATGCAAGCAGTTGTAGAAGTAGTAGTAGCAGTAGTAGTGGTTGATGGCGTGAACATTATATAGCAGCTTTAAAGTTTAAAGTTACAGGTACAAACTTTTTCTTTGGTTTTCTTATCACAAGTGAGTAGGCATATAATAATGCATACATACATATAATATTCCAGCTACGTACGGTATTTTTATATTGCTTGATCAAGTGTTTGCTATGTCATCATTCCTTTCCTTATGGTGGGAGAAAACCTGACTTTCAACTTGAATCGGCATTTAATCCTGAGAATAATTTCTTAATGAAACGTTGTCATCATTTCTCCGACTGAGAGTAGTAAAACGATAAGACAGAAAAAAAGGAAGCATGTTATTAAGAGACAACCTCGTAACTAGTAATAACATGAACTCAAAAAAAATGATTACCACTTTTCTAGAAGGATGCGGGCATAAAAAAATCTTCAAATGTTTATATATATGTTTTACTGTTTCAATGAAATACACATCCCGTATTCCCTTATTTCATAGATACTTTGTCGGGAAAAATATAATAGCCAAGGCGTCAGGAAACATAAAATGGGTTATAGCGGACTCCAAATTATTTTTCCATTAATTCTTCGCCCCCTTTTTAAAAGGACAAAATAATAAAAATAATAATGAGTAAAGTTAAACACTTGGCTGATTTCTAAAGAATGCATGTTGTGTTTATATACCTATTAAATACTACGTGCTTTACCTGCCATGTCTCAAGTTCCATGTATCTGGTTTACCTGTATCACTATTTTTTTTCTTTTTGCACTTTTGCATAAGATCTATCATCAGTGGCACTATCATTTCTTTGTCGATGACGCATCTTCTTGAACAGTGTGTATAATAATATTATGAAATGTAACAAAATACTAAATGCAAATTCTAAGTAAATCAGAAGCGGCAATGCGACAAGAATATAATGTGACGCACCTTCATCGTTCACATAATTTTTTTATTGCTCGCGATATATATGGGAGTGTATGCATATTATGTCAAGGTATTATGTAGTATTTTAGTAGATCTACTTTTTATACGATACTAATAATTTTTGTAAACATTTTTTTAGGGAAGGTTTGTTACCCGCCCAGAAAACGCCAATTTGATTGCCAGCGTAATAATCATAATAAGTGAGTTGTAAATCATTATTAAGTTTGTAATTTGTAAATCCTCTTGCGTTTCTTCAGTTGTCAAGTTTTGGACAGTGGGGCCGGCGCTACAGACAGAAAACTATGATCCCAATAAGTATAGCTACATAATGTAGTAAAAATAATAATAGTAATAATAGCACCCACACTATACCAGAGCGGTGTATATCAGCAGTTAACTTAAACGGAAAATACCTAGCTATATAGTCAAGAATCGGCCAGTCTAGTCGGCAAAATGTAGACACAAAGTTTTGTTGTCTTCGACTGACATGGTTGAAAATTTATTGCGTTCATTATTGGAAGCAAAGATGTGACTAACTTTGCTCTCTCTCTCTCCCCCCCTTGTTCTCTGCATTCTGCATATTTTTACTTCAATTTTCCCCTAGAGCGATTTAGAGGAATGCCAATGAAGACAAAGTGGATATAAAAAACGCAATTTTTCTACTAAAACTGTTCGCATCTTTTCTCTTGTTACTTTGTTGTTGTCGGATGACTCTGGTTGAGATTTTCAGCCATTTCAAAGCGTACGCGTGTATTCATACTTCACGTTTTGTAGAGATTTGATGCAATTTTTTAAAATGCTGCTCCATTATAAAGCACTACAAAACTGAGCAAAGGGGATAATAAAGGAGATGATAATGATGACACACACATCGGCATTTCTTATTCCATTTTTCCTCTCATTTCCCCCTCTCGCCTTATCGCTTGATGTTTTTTTTCCTGAGAATAATCTTACTCCAATCAGTGATCATGAGTCACACAATATTTTCAATTCCATTGCTTACTTCGAAGTAGCCTTAAGCGATTTGTGCATGTAATGATTTCAGCATGCTTGCTTGTCTATTAAAGCTATCATGTTTGCATAATGTCCTGACCGAAACATATTTGAAATATGAACGCAGCTCCTCACATCCGGCAGCAGAAGGTTTTCCTTTTGAAAAATATCCACATATAACACTAAAATCTAACTGCCTTGTAGATTCAATCGCAGTTCCCAGCAAGCGATAAATAAATTTACAAACAATTAAGATTTATTTATACTGTTTTATTTTCTAAAAAAAACTGTTTAGAAACCTCAATGAAAGAACATGATCTAAATGTCTCCCTTCAGCTATCATGGTTTTCCCATGCATTATTAAACCATGTTGCATTTTTTGGTTCAATAATTCTGCTTACTTACGCTTTTACTTGTGAAAAATAAGCCCATGTGTGTATCTGCTATCAATTCTCTTTGAAGCAGTTTATTGTATATTTCACTTTAGCACAAAAAACAAGACCAACATTTGACGGACAGGTAGATACATTTCGTAATTCCTATACCCTTCATCTCTTGACCATCATTCTACATTACGTGGTCGTGAACGTGTACGACGGAACTACACACTACTTTGCAATACCATGCAATAATGGACAATAAATGTCGAAGAGCTATTCGCCTTATGCAGTTTGTCTTCCATCCAACTTGGTCATCATAATCAACATCTCATGTAGCTCTCTGCTGATGCTCACCAAGATCATCAAAAGCTGCTTTTTACTAGTGCTGCATCATCAATAAGTAAAGTAGCACCATCATCTCCATCACCACCTTTGCATGTTGATCGCCAATAGGATTATAATATCGGTTTTTACCAACGCAACATCTTCCATTGCACCTACTTGAAAGCATAGGTTTGCACGACGACTATAAGAACAACAACAACAACAAACCAAGCAACGTGGAGAAGTATAAAAAAAGTCAAATAAGAAAACAGGGGTTTCTTTTGCCTAGCATAATTACCAATGAGTCAATGACCATCTTTTCTTCATCATCATCAACTCACTGTTTTTAAAGCTCTACCTTTTTCCATTCAACATTCGCCTTCTAGTTTCTTTACCCTGGCTACCAGTAATAATACTACTGTTGTAGTGCTTTAATGAATTCTCTGTCTGTTTACATATTTATTCCGTGATGATTGTGATTTGTTACGTATTTATTTGCATCTGATTCGCTTACCCTTCTTCAGGCTGTCGCTACCACCACCACCACCACCGTGAGGAATAGGAAGAAAAAAGGAAGTTGCTGTTCAGGAAGAGAGAGAGAGAGAGATGGATGGATAAAAAGAAATTATTAGGAGGAGAATTTTACATTCAAAATAATATGTAATCATGATCATAAATGTTAGTGTTAAAAGAAAGGTACTGTGTAGTCACTGACAAGTGGAGTGACGAGCATATTTTTTTGTTGTTGCTAAATTCACGAACTCATCAGTAGACATCGTTTTCTTCCTAATTTACCAATGGACACTAATGGTGAATTTGCTTAGGTATATAGGCATTCAAAACTCTTTCAAGAATGAATGATGGATGATGATAGGAGACAGATGATGATGATGATGAGGCATATGTAACAAATGAACAGGAAAGATGCCATTGTAGAGAGAAAATGTATGGAAAATCATATTACGAACCAATCCTTTGTAGAATATTATGATGTGAGTGTAAAACATTCACAAATTTGAATATTGGAAAAGAACCTGAACATAATTACTTCTCAAGGTATCCTGTAGTAATACAATTTCCCCTCTGTCTTCAAAATTGAATTTTGTGTTTAAGATATGTGGTGTGCATTTACTGGTGTAGTAGGTTATTCAATATAGCAGTTTACATGAAAATGAGAAAGAAAATTAAATTAAATCAAGCTCGGTGCTGTGATTATGATCAAGTGAAAAGGGACTCCCGGCATGGAGCAAAAATATTTTACACTGAAAATTGAGTTAAGCCTTCTAATATCATTTTACACAATAGCAAGCATAACAAAGGAAAATTAAAAATGATGAAAATGGAGCGCTTTTCATCAGCACATCCCAGCATTTCAATAATAACTTATGTTTTGACCGAAACTCTGTTTACGCAAAATTTATAAATTGATGTAGGTTTATAAAAATGTACGCGTAGCAAAATCGACTCTTCGTCTTACTTTGTTTGTTGCACTGATTCTACATCGTGCAATTTATATATCTGGTAAATGTACAAAACACACGTCAAGAATGATGTAAAAGAAATCATGGAACAAAATGCTTTTATCTACACATCTTGTTATGAGTGTTTGAATGAATGTTGTTCTTTGAAATAAGCAAAGCGTTTTACCTCCCAAAATCAATGTATTTTTTTCCTGCCCACACATGTCTGCAAAGCAAAGGTGAAAATCCCTATTTGTTTGCAAACATGATCCTAGCCTTAAAATCTGATATTTCATTGACACCACCAAGATCGCCGTTATTTCCCCCATAATCCTTTTCAAATTTTCATACATCACCGTTGCCAGTTGCATTTATAAATAACCATCATTTTTATCAACATTGTCGGCATTCAGAACAAGACAATTGAAGAACAAGAAGTGGGAAATGCGGAAATTTTTTGTGAAGATTCGATAAAGAAACTTTTAAATAGCAGAGCATTTACAATGGAAGAAGTATAAATACTTACGTATGTAGTGTGTTATCTATGCTGTTATTCTAATATGTAAATTGATATCGCAAGGATCGAAGACACGAAGACATGACGACATTTAACGATATTAACTACATATTATCTAGCAAACAATCCTTACAATTGGTGCGGTTCTGTAAAAGAAAGTGCATTGGGTGACATTTGCTTATACCATTTTGACGACACTTAAGTGGTGGTAATATTGCAAGATTGCTACATGACAGCAACAACAGCGACGGTGGTGCTTGCCAACCCGGAACAGTCTAAAAAAACAACTCAACTTACTTATGTTTTGCATGAAAAAATTTGCGTAAGAACACACGCACCACGCATACGAATACGCACATTTCCAAATGCTTTGCAGACGTTATATTTTGTAACAGTGACACAGAGGATGATACTGTGAATTTATTTTTGCAATATGCACTATAGTACATCTTTCCTCTTCCTGTCGCGTTTGTGGTAAAAACAAATAAGTACACGACAAAACTAAGCAATTAACCAACAAATGAGCAGTAAATCATCCGGTTAGCCTAATTAATACTATTAAATTAAATACAAGTTGAAAATTTCATGAAATAATTAGCAGATCCTGGGAAGGCTAGCCTCAAATTGTACAACTGAAATGAGCAAATTTACATTCTAAAATTTTTGCATTTTACGAAAAGTGCATTGGGGAAAAGGAAGAGTTGATCGTTTATTTTTGTCTGTTAAAATAAATCTGTTTTCCACATGCTTCGTTCCATAAACGATTTTGCAACTCATAAAATTGATGTCTACATATACATTTGTTTATTTTTCCGTTCTGACGACGATACTATAACAGCAATATCTACAACTGAGACTGTATCCAGATCCAGATGGATAACCACAAACGTTTACATCACCACACTAACCTACAACTGGAAATGTGCCATCACTCCTCCGGAGCTGAATTGGGAAGGAAGCAGGAAATAAAAAAAAATAATTTAGCACGAGACACAACTCATTTGACGACATTGGTTCATTCAGTCGTTTATTTGGATATATATTTGTCGGAGACAGATATTTATACACTACGAAAACAAGCTATGCTTCTCCGTTCAATAAATTTTAATGAAGAAATAAGTAATAAACATGATTAATATAATGTTTTGCTTGTACTGCGCTTCTGGTTTGTCTTTCTTGACTGGCATATCGCATACTTAAGATTAGGATCAAAAGATGAATGCCAGCATATAAAAATAAATCAAATTTCAGCAATATGGATTTTCCAACGCTAAAGCCTATTTATATTTTTAGTAGAGATGAATAGATAGCCAGAACAGCAAAACCAAACATTGATGATGATAAAAATATTAGTTGCTTCACAAGTACAAATTGTGTACTTTTGAAGCAAGGAGCAATCTGTAGTCCAACAGATTGCTCCTTGGCATGTTTTTTTTGCTTTCCTACAAAATACTTTGCTAATTCTGTTTCGATACAAGCAATAATAGCAAGTAAAAAAGTGAATAAGTCAGCATGTAGGTATATAAATATACCTAAGAATGCAATGGTGTGGACTTTGTAGCAAAGATGATGGAAGAATGAATAATAAAATAATATAAGAATAATAACAATAATAATAACCGGTTTACTTCCCTCTGTGAAATATGATTAGCAAGACGAATATATATATATTATTTTTTTGTTTACAACTCTTTTGTACTGGTTAATGCATAAACATTGAACATGCATTTATGTATATATATATATATATTGTATGTCCTCCCATGACTTTGGTTTACAGCACAGCTATTTTTCCGGGGAGTAAATCGAGCCTACCATTTTCTAACATTAGGGGCAACACACAAAAAAACCAGTATTGTTTCAAATCATTTTAATAAAAAATGATGATTATGCACTGCTGCTGTTGCTGATGCGAGTAGAAGGATTAAATTCCTATGTGAAGATAGTACTTATCTATATTCTCTCGCAGGAATTTCTTGTAATCCTTTAAGAGAATTCCGAACCTGACTTACTGTTATTGATTAGGATATTATTTCGCACTAAAAAAATCCAAGTGCATATCAGTGAAATTCAGCAATTCATTATAATACCATTCTAAGTATTTTATCTCCTTTTTGCATTAAAGATTAATAGCAAGCGTGGTGGTATATTAAGTGTACTAATAAAATTAGAGAAGACAGTTAGCCAAGCGGTTGTATTATATGGCTATATTGCTACAGAGCGATATTTATAACGTGCTTTTTAATGATACCTACCTAAGCACATTGATAAATCCTCCCTGGCCAGGTACAAATTATTTAATGTTTTGTATGCAAGGTGCAACCACCACCTTAATTTGCGGTAGGTTGTTTAGTTGAAGGTAGCGTAAACATTTTCATATTGCTACAGTCGGGTCTCGCTATAACGGTTGCTCAAGGGCGGAGCTTTTTTGGCCGGTATAAAAAATTACCGTTATAAACCGACCCCTTATACATAGAAAGGTGTACCGTCCGGCCAAATTTTTCTTGCTGTTATAAATAATTAACGTTATAAACCGAACCGTTAAAGCGAGACCCGACTGTCGTAAAAAAATAGTGTTTTGTGTACATTATTATTACTTAGGTTATTAGGTATACATGTTTTCATGTTACATTAAATATTTTGAAAATTACTCTCTGCATCCCCATTATCATCATCACTTCTACCCATCACTCCTGATCATGATCCTGAAATCCTACAGCTCAGCCTCAAAGCACACACAGAGAGAAAATTACTTTATTTTGGCAACAAACCATGTTCCTTATTTTTGCCAATCAATAATATTATTCAGACTTATCACCAACCTCGTCCTCACTCATACGAACATCATTTTGCCAATAAATTTGTAGGTGCAATGCTACATCACCATAAACGCATCAAGAGATAAAGGAGATGTAGATAAGTGGTGGATAGGAGATGAGAGGTAAAGAAAAAACGAAACAAGACATAAACAAGGGTCGCAGAGTTGAAATATCAGTAGCAGCATTCTGTTTTTTGCATTACTTTTACTATACACGGATATCAGTATACCTATACGGTTTTTTTGGTAGTGGAGTGGGGTACACAACATTGGCGCCTTAACTGATTCTTGCTGTGTATACCTCCCAACTTTTACACGAAAAACTACAAATATATTTTTATAACGAGACTATTTCAAAGAGGAATAAATAACCTGGTGGGCACAAGAATATAAACAGTTTAAAGGAGCTACAGCGTGAGTAAAGTAAGTTATCGCGTGAGCATGACAAGTGAGACAGTTGGAAAGTATGTAGGTAGCCCTGGCTACAACCACCACCAAAATTTATTTTACTTGAGAATGACAGGATAAAAGTGAGGAGAGTCTAGTAAAAATAACAAATTTGCAAAATGTCAATAACATGAATATCATGTATTTACTCATTCACTTATCCCACTACAACTACTACTACCGTATTTTCTACTAATCTTTCTATGTGTAGGCTTGCTTGTTTTCCACATTGGGAAAATAGTATTTCAAAATAGTGTGGTTTGATGAACTGTTATTACATTTATATGAAAATGAGAAGGCAAATGACGACTAAAATAAAAACTTGCAACAACCATAACAATAACAATAATAGCACCTCCTAGTGCGCCTAACATTGATGCACCAGTTGTGGTATGACCATGTTATCCTGAAATCGTGAATTTATTTGTAATTAAATCATTTTGTGCTCTTGTAGAAGTAGTGACCAGAAGAGATGAATACTTTCCTCACGCATAATTTATCATTATGCTCTGCAACAAGAATTCCAGTTTTTACCTGCTATCAATTTGAGAGCTTTCTTTCAGATAAAATACAACTACACAAGTGTATTGAATATTTGCAAAATGAGAAAATCATTTCATTACTATGTTTCTAGATTCTGTCCTTTTAAAAATAGTATCTACGTGCATCCTTCGTTTTTTTTGTTTTTCTTGATCCACATGCCCTCATAAATAATCATTGTACATACACAAAAGTTTGATAAAAAGAAATCTTTGTTGCCAAGTGTTCAGTTAGTTAAGCCGACACGATATAAATAACATGTGCGTGGTGGTAGTAATCACAATTTGCAAATTTTAAATTTACCATTTAAAAACAATATTTTTTTTCCTCTCTATTTTATTCACATTTATAAGTAGTTGAAGTTGAAAGATAAGAAGGGGAAAAATACACAAAATAGCATCCTCACGTACAAAATCAAATAACTATGCAACAACTTGCATTGATTTTTTTGTAGAACAGGATATAATGAGGAGGAAGCTATATTTGCTGCTACAATAAGACAGTGAATTATTAGCTAGACTGATTTGATTTTGAGAAACTGGCATATAAATAATGAACACTATCCAATGTCAAGTTCTAACTTCATTTTTGCTCGTTACTATAAAAATGATGGTTATGTTTCCCGAATCTCGTTTCATTCATATTTAAGTATGCCCTGTTCTTCTTTTCTCTAAATCAACCAACCAAGCTAACAATAACACCACACCACCAAGTAGCAGTCTGCTGCTAATAATTTTATTTAAAATTTAAGGAAAAAAACCTAAAGCAAATAAAATAATAAGAAATGACGAGAAAGAAGAATTTGAGAATATGGCTGCAGGAAACCTGTGCATTGTAATTTAACATTTACCGATGTGCCAATACTAATAACAAGGTTACTCTCTTGAACGATGAAAGTCAAAGGGGTCAATAATGGCATAATCATATCATCAGACACGTATACTGTAATACTACAGTGCGGCATGCCTGCTGCCACCAGCAGCACCATACCAATATGCCAGTGTAACGCATGTAACCAAATTACCTCTGATTTACGGGGGTTATCATTATGATCATCATTCCCTTTTGCATTTTATTAATGCAGTTTAACCAATGAGCCAGTGGATGCACTGTCTTGTCCTATGGGAGTGTCACTAATGAGCACTGAAAAATCACGAACAAGTGATGTGCTCATGATAATGATGGCTTGCATGCTGTAGTGCAAACTCTCGAGCTTTTTTAAAACTTGTGTTAACGGTCATTATATTTGGGCTCAGCCAACGTACATCACAGCGCTCACCACGCAATTCTCCGCGCAAATGTGGTCATTTCTTTGCAATCTCTTTGCAGCTTAAAGGTAGGGATTGTTGTAGGCAGGTAAGATGAAAAAAAAATGAGACGTAAAATGTTCATGTGCAGATTTAGTAAGTGTAATAATAAGGCAGGGTAATGGCTAATGGAGATATAATAAAACAAGGTATGTAGTTTACGAGTTTTAAGCTCAAGAAGCATAGGTGAATGCATGCCCATATAGGCTTAATGTACATTTGAAAATTATTCCTCTCTTCAATGCAAAATGACTTTGTGTAACATAATAGCACGTATTTATAAAAGCAATGGCACAAAATTTGGGAGAAGGCTTAGATATAGAAAGAAAAACCATAAGCCTCAGGTGTAAATGAATGTTGTTATCGAGATTATGCGGATTTGCTTCTGCTTCAGCTGGTTTGATGTACTGGTGCAATAAAGCTGTTTACATTTACTCAGTCAACCAGATACACACAACACAAGCAAAATGATTTGCCATGTCATGTCTTTTCTCATCTTAAACACAACAACAGTGTTAAAGCAAGGCATATATATATATATATATATTTCCCTTTCTTCTGCAAATGATCCACTGGCTGACTGACTTTGTTCGCTTGAGCTACCCTTATGCTACCACAACTTGAACATTTGCTGCCGTTACAGGATAGCTAATATGTTAATTAAACGTCCGCCGTGTGCGGCTAATTGACATGATTCAAAAGACCAAACGAACGAAAACGCAAATTATTTTGCCAAATATTCCGTAGAACCAAAAGAGGGATTAAGCCCAAAATAACAACAATACACTCATCAGCACAAAATGTGCATTCTGTCACCTTTAATTAATAACAAAACTGTACATTCTGGTTTTTAAAGATGCCTCTTCTTTTCGTGTTCAATTCATAAACTCTAGAATTCGTGTTTATGATTCCTGTGCTTTTTCTAGGTAAATGAGGCTCACATTTGTGAGGCTGTTTAGAAAAAAAATCCGAATAAAATATTTATGATGAAAATAACAAAACGCCTCAGTGATAAATGATCTTGCAGTTTTATAGATCAAAATACTAATTGAAATAATAAATGACTGTATGGTCATACATACACAGTGAAAATGTAGACAGGTATTATGACATATATGCTAGAATTTTATTTCAATAATCCTCTTAAATGTATTAATTTCCTTACACCTTCAACGTCATCGCTACAACACATCGAAATAAATCATAAAGCACGCACGAAGATTACACCCAACAAAAAGTTGGCTAAAAGGCGTTTTATAATTAGCCCACCGACAGAAAGGCAATTAGGCGGAACAGGTTTAGCAATCAAATATATTTGAATCAGTGTCATTTAAGCAAATACTTAAATACGTAAATAAATGTAGTCAAAACTACCAAAAAAACTGACGAACAAGACAAGACATTCATGTGGTGATGGTGGTGGTAGTGTAGTTGTGACAAGGGTACTACGAGCACCATGTTTTGAAAACTTACCAGGTACTTTTGTTTGCGTTTTCTTTCTCCCTTAATTTCTTTTTCATTACCATTTCTTGTTTAAATACATTGAATTTTGTAAAAGGTTACACTTGAAATCTGCAATTTTATTAGAGAATAGTGATTTTCATAAAAATCAAGCGATGACCGTAACAATTAAATTAAAAAATGAGAGTATGTATATCCACAGCGTAACAACAACTTTTGCCTATAAATTTTATTACTCTCATCATCATAATAATGCATGAATGTGTATTTTTTATGTATATGAAATTCATATTATGAATGAGCAAATGCACAACGGCGCGCCTTCACTTTTTTCTAATAGTAAAGTAATTACTGTCACAAACAAAATATGCTCAATATGAGAAAAAAATCCTTTCTTTTAACTCTTTTCATTTTTTAAATATATTTTTATGTGAAAATGAAATAGGGACAATAATAAAAAAGGAGTTTAAAAGGCATTAAGTTTCTTGTAACCTGACTCGTTCATCTGCACCCTCAAGCCACAAATAATAATAATATGTATGTTTGTATGTATACAATAAGGCGCTAATAGAGTAAAATGCATTTTTATATATTTATGCCGACAAAACATGCTGATAATGGTACTTTTTTTTGTGGCGGTGGATCGGTCTGTTGTACAATAACAACGCATAAACTTCCCCTGCTACATTTAATTTTTTTTTCACATCGTAAAACACTTTATATATTTTTTTCTCCTTCACAATTGAATAATGGCTTTGGATGAGAAAGCCAGGCCATGACATTCAAAAAGTGCAACAGTAACTGCAACAACAAGATACGTGCATTATAATGAGTGAATAGATAAACTTTTTTTATAAAGTAACACAGATAATGTCTATAAAAATGTGTAAAAAATGTAATGAATGCATATAATATTATATGTCTATAGATATGACACTAAAGCGTAAAAAAATATGTCTTGTGTATGAGTCCCATCCCATATTTTGCACTGCAGAAAAAGAAGTAGGGACGCACAAAGTGTGTGTGCATGCTGCAGAGTCCTCTCCGTCAATCTTGTCATGAAAGCATAAATACTACAAGGAATAATTGCTGCTTAATGATCCTTTCTGTTTTTGTTTGAAATGTACCATGTCATTCATTCAAGAACCTGTAAAATGAAAACATTGACAGAGAAGATAATGACGATTTCCATATTTGACTTGACAAAATGTACCATGATTACATTTTGTCGCTTTTCAAGATGATCATGTTCAGGATATTATTGCTGCTGGGAAAGATGTTTTCATTATTTTCTTCTCCTTTTTCACAATAGAAGGTTGACATATCTACTCATAATATGCGTAAAACATGAACATTTTTTTAATTAGCCATTCTTTCATCACGTAAACTTCCCTCATGGTTTTTTATATGGAGTGCAAAGTAAAAGAGTGAATATAAGTTTGTTTATTTTAGACAACTGCTGTGTTCAGTAATACAAATTGTACTTAAACAGGATAAATAAAAGCTATTATTCTTCTAGAGTATATATACATATAAATGTCAATTTTAACATGGGAATAAATTCATATTCAAGTTTTGTCAATTGCCTCTAGCGAATGTTTTCTTTAAAAAAGAAAATATTTTACTTGAATCATTTTCTTTTCGCATGAACTCTGATTTAAATGCTGTTCTTTATTTACCGGATATTATCATTAGTGTCGGTCGGCGGCAGTGGTAAATGATACAATCCCATTATAAGTGCGCTTGTAATGCATTTATCATAAAAGTGCATTATAATAATAATTATAAAAAATTAGATACATACACACCTACATCAAGAAACACCGAATAGGGAATTAAAAGGTTTTTTTTTTAATAAATTACAATACATCATTAGCATAAATTTATGAAGTATAACCACTTATAAATAAATATATGTATTTTCACCATGCATGTGGCAAAAGTCAACAACACATTATTAGAGTCACACAACAAGATATACATACGATGAAATTATAAATTATGAATGAATGACTTCATTTGAGATTCCATTTCATTTAAATAGACAGGTGAGGATGAAGAAGGGATAATCATAATTTCTTGGTATTATTATAACAAATGCCAAGGTGAAGACTCAGGTGGATGGAAGATTAGTGAAAAGAGATAACGTGTTTATTTATTTATTTATAAATTTTCTTATGAGAGAGAGGACAAAAAAAAACTGTATGATACATTCATGATGCATGCATACCACAATACACATAACAACAAGCAAAACGTGAACATACTTTAGGAATGAGTTGTCTTGGTACCTGCATGTCATCGTCCTCTATTTTTCCGTGTATTTATTTTTCATCGTTGGTGTACAAGTACCATTGCCATGATCATAATCATAAAAGTATTTATAATAATAACGACAGTGGAATATGGTGATGATGATGATCATGATCATCATGATCATCATCTTTATTCATGAATAGCAGAAAAATATGATTTGTTGAACATGTAGCGGCCATTTAACATGCGTATGCGTACACTATGTCAGCTCTTTTTATCGGTCCTACTAATAATAATAACAACATAAAAAGCGGTTGTTGCTGATGCTCTTTTTTTGTTGTGTTGCTATTTTTCTTTAATTCATGGGCCATCACATTATCTTCGTCGCACAAAGGAACAGAGTAACTCACACACACAAACTCAGTTCATCTTGAATTTTCAATTCAAAAATGGAATAAATTTGAATGATAAACAGTGTGAGCATGTATGCTGATAAAGCGGAATGAAGTTTTTTTCTGGGATGATACCGTGTCAAATTTGTTTGTACCACTTTGGCTGATGGCTTGCTTAATCTCCAGTTTGTATGAATGAATGAGCATTGGGTTGCCTAATAAAAATACAACATTAGTTGCCATGTTTTGAAAAGTGAGAGAGATGCGCTCTTTCAACCTGTCAATGTAAAATTATTTTTTTGCGTGAAATAAAAATACAATATCTTGATGATTATCGGCATAATTGCCCTCATCATCATCCTTTTCTAACTTGAAATATGAACACAAAATATATCCACATGCTCACTGAAGGGTTTCCGATGTGTAAATGTGAAGTTAGTTGATTGCCAATAGTCCTTAACACAATTTGTTCACTTTATCGTGCTAACTAGGCATACTTGTCATAACAACTTAAAGGCAATTACCTATTTACTTATATCAAGAAAACATCTTTGACAAATCCGCTGTTCTTAATCACATGAATGAAAGTATTAGGGTGTTTCAAAAAAAATCATAACCCCAAAATTTCAGTCAACCCCGGTTCAACTATATTTCTGATGGCAGATGTAAAACAAACCATCCGGGTACTACGGGAATATGGGCATTATTTGGCAGTCCGGATGATTTGAAAAAGTACCATCAAAATTGCAAGTAGTATTTTCAAATTCTCAAAACAACGGTCCTTTGTTCAAACGTTACAAGTATTTATTTAATTTATTTTTACATTGCTTGAAGAAATACGTGAACACCGGTTTTTGGCATAGAGAATACAGTTGAAAGGTATATAACATAAGGACTTGACTGTAATAAGCTGATAAACTTTTAATATTTGGATTCAAATGCGCTTTTTTTTGTTTACAGTAGCTTTGATCGATATTGTTAGGTGCCTAAGAGTCTAATAGCCTAATATAAATTTATTATTTGGTCGGCACACTGCTGCAGTGCTTTATTCCTAATAACATCGGATGAAAAAATAGATAATTTATAACAAAGATTGTAAATAAATGAAAGTGCCTAATCAGAACTTTTGGAGTTTTTTTATTCTAACAGCCGCCATCAATATTTATTACTTAAAAAAATGTAACTACTTAACATTTACTTTCCCACAACAACACAATAGCGATCCAGTAGGCCTCGAAGCAAAAACATTGTTAATGAGTTGAAATGCATTGAACAGGTATTCTTACCTCAATGCAATTAGGGTACTGACACGAGCAGCAACGAGATAAAAAACGAACATTTTGTTGGACTTGTAAATGTCTGTCGTCAATATTGGACTAAATTTCATAAACTCAAAATGAAAATGTAATCAAACATGTAGCTCATAAAATGGTTGCTTTAAAAAAAGTCACACAACATGAAGTAAATAAACAAAGACGAAGAAGAAAAAAAAACTGCTCACATTTTTGTCCCGTTGCTATCACTACTTTGTAAACTAAACTTTTCAGGTGTGTTGCCATTTATGTATACATACACGACAAAAGACAACAATTGCCTGACAAAAGGAAAAGGGGAAAAAAGAGTTGATGCTATTCAACAAGTCAATGCATTTGGAATACCACTACCATAACAATAATAGCAACCATACTAATAATAATAATAATAATGCAATCAAGAAGAAGATGTGGTGTAGCAGCAGCATTATAAGTGCAACTCAACCTCCTTTTTTCTTTTTAACTTTTAACGCCATCATCATTCTCACTACCATAATAATATTATTCACAAAAGATATACATACATACTTTTGAAATTGTTATTGCCTGTTGTAGGCAATAATAATAATAATACCAAATAAAAGTCACTTTGAAATAAACACACCATCGGAAACATTTATTGTTAGTGATGGTCTCCGTTGTACATCATTTGCTTTCAACAATCATTATTCCTAAATACGTATAAAAAGAACCGCATAATTGCAATGAAATGCATTTTTCTTTGTAAATAACCCCACATAAAGAAAGAAATGCAATAATATTGCATCTTTATGAAAATTTTGGACGATAAACAACGACATTTTTTTGGGTGATAGATACAAACACTTTTGAATACGGTGTGGTTATACTTTATAGTCATAGTCAAGTGCAATGAATACTTTGTTACACTTTTTGGTTGATTGCCATCATAAATATTATTATCCTTCCGCCAATCTTAATTTATTCGGTTAGGGTTTTGCTTTCATTTTTCCTTGTGTTGTTTGTCATGACACTTTCTAAAATAGGAAAAGGATTTGGGGGATGCTTAAAACAACAAAATGGATCGATTTTCATAAATCATTGTCGGTTTCAGTAAAAAAACATTAAAAGGTTCTTCCCGCCTGCAAGGAAATTAATGGGTTAAAAGGAAAACTTAAAGATGGTAATCACATCAGCTATACACAAATAACATACCTAGTTATTTGGGATAAAATCTAAAAGGCGGCGGTGGCGAGTTTCGAATATCTTGTCTCATTGATTCTTTTCAATTTTCTTTTTGCAAGGTGTAAAGAGGGAATCTATTGAAATTTGTTTGACTAAAAAATTAGATCAAAATGATGGATAAAGTGTACAGTTCATTAAGAACTTTTTTTTAATACCGAGTAGAAAAAAGTACCCCTAAAGTTTCTTCTGTCTCTAGACAATATTTATTCGGCCCCTTCTTTTGCTATTTTATTTCATTTTAAAAACAAAATTTGTCTTTAGCTTTATGGTTAACTTGAATTATTTTTAGTGGTGTATGCGGTTGAATACTAGCGACTTAAAACTGTTTTACTGACCTATTCTACCCGCCGCACTATAACCGTTACGGATTTGTGTAAGCGGCGGCGGGTTTCGAGTATCTTGTCTCATTGATTCTTTTCAATTTTCTTTTTGCAAGGTGTAAAGAGGGAATCTATTGAAATTTGTTTGACTAAAAAATAGATCAAAATGATGGATCAAGTATATTTACAGTTCATTAAGAATGTTTTTTTTAATACCGAGTAGAAAAGTACCCCTAAAGTTTCTTCTGACTGTAGACAATATTTATTCGGCCCCTTCTTTTGCTATTTTATTTCATTTTAAAAACAAATTTGTCTTTTTATGGTCAACTTGAATTATTTTTAGTGGTGTATGCGGTTGAATACTAGCGACTTAAAACTGTTTTACTGACCTATTCTACCCGCCGCACTATAACCGTTACGGATTTGTGTATTAGCGGTTGATTTACGCAAACTCATATATTCTTTCCTATTCTATAAAAACAAATTGTGATATATATTTTTTTATACAAAATTGAAGGCATTTTTCAAAGAAACATTTAAAACCTAACACATGTGCATTAATAATATTGTATCACTTTCATTGATTGACGTCACAACCATTCATTGTTGAATACTGTTTCTTTTAATTACCTCAGGCAATTAAATCCCCTAATGGGGCAGAAAAAAACAAATACTACTAAAATTTATTTCTTCACAAAATTTCATTCATTCATAATTTTGTGTTTTACCTCTATTTTATTGAATTAAAAATTCATATGAGGTAACAAGTAGTATAAAGTGGCAGGATGGAGGAGTGGAAAAAAGCGTGTTGTTGATCCCAATAAATATTTTTTTACATGATCCCAATCGGCTACTGTGTAAAGCACTAATGGGTAGTCAGACACTTACTGCTTGTTTACCTGTTTATGAGGCTACAGGCAAATATATTTTGGTACTTCTCCTTCAACGGCACAGCGAGCCTTTTGTGTTGAGTAAAGAAAAGTACAGTCTCTCTAAACTAGAATTTTATTGAACGTTTGTTTCTTCTCACTGTGTTTGTTGGACTACCACAATTTTTTTTATTGTGTGAAAAAAAAAGTTTTATTGAGCGCTGCTGTGTGTTGCTCGCGAAAAGGTAATCGTGACGACGATCGACCCAAGAACATGGCAATAATAATAATAATAATAACAGGTCAATGTAATGCTTAAATTAGTAGGCATCCACTATTTGTTTTACGATTATTATTGATACAAGATGATGTTGGTACGTATTAATAGCTCCACTCCAATACTATTACAGCTTACCAATCAATTCATTCTATTCATAAAACTTTAGCTAAATATACACCACTACTATTGCTACCGCTGTAATTAAACGAGATTTTTATCATGATGATAGAGGTTAACAAATGAGAAAAATGTAAGAGTATTTAATGCCCTATAATTATTTACTTGTCTATGCAATATCCTCTGTAGTCTGTAGTATAATAATATGAAACAGATATATAGGCTTTTATATATAGTCTGCATTACAACACAAATAATAATAGTAATAAATTCTATAAGCGTACATTTAAAATGGAGAGATACCTAATTTAAAAATATCACAACATCATACATTTTAACGGTTGGGCTGCTGCTACTACTACTGGGGAAAGGGAAAGGAACATCAGTTCCAAATAAAATCGAAAAAAGCTATTTTTTATATTGTAATTTTTATAGCTTTAAAAAGTAAAGTGCCTACTCACATAAATACTGCTGCTGAAACATCACATAATGACTTAAATGCATTTTTTTTACAATATCATAAAACCACTTTTTTATTTGACAGGGTGATACTTAAGGTAAGTATTATTAGGTAAGTATGCGTGCGCCAAATAAGGCCCATACAAACTGTAGTCATAATGAATTGCACTCTATTTATATACATTTTTATGATTTGTTTTTTGTTTAATTATCATAAATATTTTAATCTATTTGCCGCTACTTATATCATCGCTAATCACCAACTGCCACCATAACCATCACCTACCTGTTAACGATCCTCTGGTATGTGTATGAAATATGTATACGAAAGAGTGAACTGGGGCTGTAGAAATATTAGATAGGTATAAAGTTTATACTACAAACCAAGTATGAATGTGTGGCTGTGTTTTTGCGTGGGAGTTTGAGCAATGTCCTTTATTAGCTTCTGCACATTTTGGGGTTCAACTCAACCTGATATAGAGCACATTTCTGATACCTACACATAATCCATAATAATGAAGCTTTTGTAAATACACAGCAATAAAAAAAGCAGAGACAGACACACCAAAGAATAGAATACCATCAGATGAATGAATGCATAGTAGCTGCATTTGAGTAAATAATAATAATAATTGCAATAAAGAGAAAAAATAAGATGCTAATAAAGACTACATGTGATTATTGCGTGAAACTGGTAGCTGTTTGAGCTCAGCTGCATTTTTGAGAGGAGTGCAAGTGCAGAGGATAAAGATCTTTCCTCCCCTGTGTGCCTGTTAATTAAGGTTTATAATATAATTAAAAATACTTTTAGGAGGTGAGCAATTAATATTAAGAAAAATTATGATAATAATAAAAAGTTAATAAGTACTCTGCAAGACACTCACAATCTGCTTCTTCAAGANTGTTCATAAACTTCAGTGGTACATAATTAATTCATTAGATAACAACAAAATTGTTTAAAAAACATACTTTGCAAACAGTACACAGTTTTTGTCTTTTCGTTAATAAAGGGTTGTTATATGCACATGTGTGCCTTCCTACTACGCTTCAAGTCCACAACTTACTTTTTTAGTGAAGCCATGAGAAATTAAAATGCAGATAATATTTTGTAGAGGTAAAATAAGTTATTACTACTACCAAAAGAAATGAACTTCAATGTCAGTTTCATGATTTCATGCGTAGGTAATAGGAATGCATACATAATAATAATAATACAACCAACTGCTGCTGTTGCAGATAATAATTTATGTAGAGTCACCCAACCTACAGCACAGCGATCGCAATGAGAAAGTCTTTTTTCTTCTTCAGCACATCACACAAACAAACAAGCAAATAGAAGCCGTAAAACTATGAATGGGAACAACAAGGTGAGTGGTCCACTTGTTGGGAGGACTGGCACGTGAACAACGTGACCTCATGAGACAGTTTTTTTTAAGTAAAATGTTTATGGATTAGCATAATTGTAATCAATTGCACAGCATATTAATGTATGCATTTTTTTAAAGGAACCGAAATTTCTTTTCGCACAAATTTCTAGCAAAACTAAATTGGTCCACAGCAAGTTATACATACATATATTCAATATTGCTTTGATTTGACTGCTTTGATTTGCAGCAGCAATGTAAGAATCACTGCAGAAATTTAATTCAATAATAATAATAATATGGAAGCAGATTTGATACAAACAAACAATTTAATATATTATTTTTGTTGCATCATATTTTTTTTGTGAAAATGTATAAATTATTCCTTGTTATTGTTATTATTATTGTTATTTGCAATCACGAGTCTGATTTTTACTGCTGTTGGCATAGATTCCTTATTGTTCCTTTGTTCATTTGAAATTCACTGCGAGGATAATTTTTATTTGTAAAAGATCGTGATTATCTGTGTTGCTTGCGTTTATGCATTTCAACTAAATAAAATTACTGTATAGCATATTTATCGCATTATTATTCATATTTGCTTATTAGGTATTCATTTTTCATCATGACAAAAAAAATTAATAATATGAAAAAAAAAGAAGATGATCCCTTTTCACAAGTAATTTGCTCATCTTCCAAGTGTGTCTGGTTGAAATCAATAAAAAATGCGCATGCGCATGAAACGAAATGTTTGTTCAAATTGCAGAGAAAACTTGCGTGTAGTCTCTGTTGAGGAGCTAGGAAAATAATAATCAAAATAATAATGTTAGTGAAAAAATGCAAGTAAAATAGATGCATAGTTGTAATTTGATCGTTTTTTTCTCTAGAAAATTGACTATAAACTGTTTGTCTGTATGAATGAATGGGATTGAAATTTTATGATAATACATTTAATACAATAAAACTTTCTGCTGAAAGTACGTGTAATTTAGTGAACATGACGAGAGAATAATAATAAAAAAATTAATTTGACAGCAGCTTTTTCAAATAGGAGCAATTCAAGCTCGATATTACAATGAACTATAATAAATTATAATATAATAATGAGAAGGTATACATATTTCTTGGAATCTATAACCAAGCCGTGCCCGTCATTATCATCATCATCATCATCATCATCACAATCATTATGATGATCATCCTGATCACACCACTGGCCAGAGAGTGAGCAAGTTCAATGCTTTGCACTTTGAAAAGATTTAAGTCGAGATGGAAGTCATGAATCATGCAAATGTGTAGAGATGATGATGAAGATGAAGTTCATTGTTGTATTTACTCTACTGACTGACTGACTATCTACATATATTATTATTATTATACCCATCTAGACAGACTGATTGCAGCAGGAGCACAAACGCCCTACTCAATTGTAATCTACTAAATCAAAAAGTTTCGGTTGAGCCAGTCAGTCACTATAACAGCCATCACGACAACAATGAACAACGCAACGCATTGAAGTTTTAAGACTCACTTTGCCACAGATATAATCAGAGAGGGAAAATCATTGAAAACCATGCACGTTTCCCATGTAAATTGTATAAAACGTCATTTTTATTGTACCAATTCATTCATCCATTCACATACACGTACATATATATATATATATTAATAGTCGCTTGTCGCTTTTCCATTTCAAGACAAGTAATGTGATAAGAAGAAGGTTTTTGTGGTAATATTTTTTTTGTGTTAAAAATGAGGATAGTGGTCAAAATTTGAGTCAAGTGCATATAAATCACACACAAAAATGCAATATGACATGACATAAAGTTGCATTGTCAGGTTTAAAAAGTTTACTGTCCTTTCAGCAAAGGTAATGTATATATTGTCTTATCAATTCAATGAATCGTACTACAACTCCTCCGAAATATGACAATACCTCATACAACTTGACTGTCAGACAGCCTTCTTTGATCACCAACCAGAGTACTACAAAGTCGTTCATATTTTTTTTTATGAAATGTGTACTACTGTAAAAAAATTATTGCGGCAATAAAAAATACTATGTTATGATGCGTGTACAGCCCCAGTGTAGTGAGGGCCACCACTTGTTGCTGAAACACGTAAGGAAGTTTAAAAAGAGTTTAAGTCCAAGTACTATTTAAGTCAAATTTTATTTGAGCTATTAAATACTTTTGCGTACTGTCTCTCTGTCTTTAATATCTTTTTATTCCTTTTTTTTTATAACCAAAACTTTTTAAAAGAGCAACACATTCTCTACGAAACTCAAGTGCAGATTATACGCTGTTCTGACTTACATGGTTTTTTTTGTAGATGATATACACTTTTCCATATATTTAATACTCTGTCCGCAAAGAGAAGACATTAAGAGGAAAAAGGATAATGCGAACGATAATAATAACAATAAAAAATTATATTGCTTTGCTGAAGAACTTTTTTTTTCGGCGAGAAATAATAATAGTCCCGACCATCCTTACCTACATAGTAGCGTGTTCATCGTTTCATACTATCAATCTCTTTGCTGGTGTGTAAGCCTTCATTGTAACAAGTAAAAAACAACAAGCAAATTTTTATCATGAAAGAGGATATTAAACGGTAGGATGAAACAGACACACACACACACACAAGTACAAATAGGATTGGCTTTTTGAAAACTATATATGCGCATAAATTACTTGCACAGTTGTTTTGTTCCTTTCAAAATGGGCTATTAAAAATTTAAAGCTCAGAGAGAATAACGTTTTGTTTGTATCAAAACAAATCATGTCGTGATGTTTTGCTTGAAAGTAAAAAAAAAAGTATGTGACGGGAGCTTTGTGAGATTGAATATTATTACTTACATCTGTGTACCTGAGTTTCAACTATGAACTTAAAACGGTTTCATGCTAACGTAAAATTCATTTTTTTTCTTCGCTTGTTCAATTTTGGAAACATAGCTGTTTTATAATTATAGAGTGAAGCAAAGGGTGAATGATTCTTGTCTGATTAAGAAATTAATAATAATAATAATAATTAATCATGATTACAGGTAACAGTTAATGGAGTCATTATATAATTCAATTATCATTTTAGCAATTAACAGTCAGTTTTGGATGTCGGTTTATGAGACTATAAAACAAAGTACTCT
>JAITYZ010000696.1:0-16362 GCA_027744595.1 Paronellides praefectus
TTCAACAATCTCATATTATTTTATGTACTTAACTTTCTCACTATATATTTTTCTAGTGTCATTGCTGCTGCTGCTCTATGTATCATTGCTTGTATGTGGCTAGTCTCTTTCCGCTTTTTCTAGAGTGTGAAGTATGCTTGTACACATGTAGCTATTGAGTAGCAGCTAGTATATATGCTTTCTTTTTCGTAACTGACACTGATTTACGGGGGATAATATGCTTTCGGAGGAGAAGAATAAGGAGCTGCTTAAAACAACTTTTTTATACACATATCTTCTTATGAAGTGACTGAGCAATACAAACACGTGACATGCTACAATATTATGTATATACCCTCCCAAATATTTCCCTTATAAACTATATGAAATTGCAATTGAGCAACTAGCTGCCCCAAATGGGTTGTTAGTTTGCTTCTTTTCCTCCTTTCTTTTTCTTATACAAGTGTGTTGGAAAAGGAAAAAAGTGTAAGTGGAATGTTGTGTTGTGATGTTGTTGCTAGTTTATATGTATATCTATTTGGATGGAAAAGTAAATGAGAAAAAAAATCCAAAGGCAAAAGACTGAATGACTATCTGTACATATAGTGTAGTAAAAGTTTACAAATAAACCGTAGTAATAAGGCTGCAAGCAAGGATCTACTCTAAATTGTCGAATGTTCTGAACATAATAAAAAAATTGAATATACAATACCTAATACGTATTACCTATTATTCAAGTAGTGCGGACTGCAGACTAAAAGACAATTTTATAACTGCATTTTAATATGAGTAAAGTAGCATAAACAGCGAAAAAGAATCTTGTATGTATGAAGCACCCCATCATCATCATCATCCTGGTGCTGCATTGTTTTTTCTCTCTTTTCTTTTTAAGAAAAAAATTGGCAAAAGAAGCTGGAGCAGCCGTGGCAGCGGCTTGCGATAACTACTCAACTGTATTTCTTTCTTTTTTTTCTTGTTGCTTTTATCATACTTTTTTTAACCATGTACACATGTTCCTTCTGTCATCATGTGTCTCATACTTGAGGAGCAGCATCATACAAAAAAATAATACTTTGTAGTCTTTGATGATATTTCTCTCACTAAAAAAACCTTGTGATTTCGTAAGAAAAGTATAAATGGGGAACATACACACATCCCATCCCTATTCCGATTCCCATCTACATTTCTCATTACACCGTGTAAGTTGCTTCTCTATTGCTGCTGCTATTATGTGATGCGTTGTTGTTGTTATTATTACATTTTTCTTGCTTTATAGTCGCACTTACATCCCTTCTCTCCGAGTTTATATGGCAAGTTGACGAGACTGTAGAGAGGAATATAATGTTGTCTTTTTGAAATTAGTTCAATTTTCTTTTGCTTGTTATAAAACGGAGGGAACTGCGTAGTACTCGGAGCAGTCGTATGTCGCAACAATTTCTCGCATGGTAAAAGTACATCTTTTTTTTCTTCCTACGCACTCACCACAGTACAGTGCGCAACGACGACAACGATAGATAAGCTGCTACAATATAAGCACTATAAAAATATAAAAAAAGAATGAAGTAAACTTGTTAAAAAGTCTTTGTATGCAACCTTATTTTTTTAGTTCGTCTCCTTGCTACTCCGCTCCGGAGGAGAAAAGGAAGGAAGTCGCACCGCGTATCTTGAAAAGAAATCAGTTGTCGTAATAATCAAGATGGGATTGAGCAAGCAGTTGTAGCAGTAGTAGTAGAGGTAATAGGCAAGGATAAAGGGCAAGCGGAGCATGTCGAGAGTATCGTGTACATGTTTGTGTGTGTATGTTATTGCGTCTTGGGGCAAGTTGCCTTTTTTATTTATTGGTGCACTGGGATGTATAATAACTTGCTTTCATAATGATGATGATGAGTACATGAGCTTGTGTAAGTTTGGTTATTTTTTACATGTTGGCTGATGGTGGTAAAATACCAAGTCGTCAAGTTTGATGGAGTAAATGAGGGAAGTCAAATTTGGATAAGTACCGGTTTCTCCTGCTGCTGTAAGAGACTGGAACGTAACAAATTACGATGACAGTGACAGTCTTCTTGGGTCGTAACAACTTTCTTTTCCTATCTTTCTGGAATATGAACTCATCTGTGTAATTTGCATCTTACTTCATGTCATGTGTCACACAGCTTTGCATTTCTGAGACAATATTATGCATGTATATCAGTCTTGCTTATTTACGGCGGTAATGAGTTTTTGAATGTTATCTTCATCTAATTATTGTACGAGTTTTCTTTATAATAATTGCAAAATAGTTTTGATCATGTGGCTGATATGATGATAATCATGGAGTAGCAGTACTAAATGCAAACTCATTTCAATTGACAATCATCTTGGCAAAAGAAGTTGGCAGAGTTTTATAATGAATTCTTTTTTTTAACGTACATACGTGGGGGACGAAGGAGTTTGCATGTTTTGTTTCTAAAATGCACAAGTTTACAATGAAAATGAACTATTTCCATTTTCAAGTTTTCACCATTTTTTCATTATTCTCACAAGAGATGAAAATAGACATTGATTGCTTGCGCTATGTACGCATTTTGTACGTGTATATCGATATAGGTACTTTATATAATAATAATAATAATAATGTGTAGGGAAGCAAAATTGAATTCTTAGAGAAACAATTATTTTTCGTGTCGTATTTTCCTGTAATACTTTACAAAATGCAAGTCATAATGAATCCAGACACGAATCTGATTGAAAATGGTAAATACTACACCCCTAAAAGAAAAGGGGGAAAAGAAGACAACAAGTCATCAAATCACATAAGAATATATAAGATCACTGATTCAAATACAACTTGAGCTATATAGTCATTTTGAATCTTCCTTCATGTTTATAATGTGTTTTTGAAAACTGCACAGCAGCGGCAGAGAGCCCAAGTGTCGACTGTCTACTTCTTTCTACCGTCAACAAACGGATGCAGTTTTTGAAACTACCGCCGAGCACGCACCACCTTTGGAATGCAGTTTTTTTGTAGCGTTATATACTCGCTTTAACGTACCGTATTGCTTCATCGCATCAGCAGCAACATCAGAAAAAAACTTTTGTAGAAAATAGACAGACATCATTGAGGAAAGGAACAGGAAATGGAAAGTAAAGTAACATGCTGTAAGGTTTTAAGTGAGAGAAAGAGATGGAGAGAATGAGAGACTGTTTGTGTGTATGTGTCTATCCATGAAACTGCTTCTCCGAGGGTGATTCAAAATTCAACAAAGATATATATTTTCAAACGCAAAGCGGATATTATTGAGTTGCTGGTGCTGCTGACTGTGTGTGTTATGTTGTTAGCTAACGCTCACTTCCCATGCAATTCTCAAATATTATACTTTCATATAAGCATCATGGTACTTTCCGTTCATTTACCTTATTTTCCGTTGAAAATCTTTTGTTCTATAAAATGTTGGCCATAGTATAAAAGCTTGAAATGTAGCAGTGATACGGCGAAACGTGACAAGACATCACAAAAGGATGATGCTATTCCATTCTGTCTCTGATTCCGTGATTCTTCACAGTTAGCATACGCAATAGAGAGAGAGAGATAGAAAGAGCGGGCTACGGCACAGCAAAATAGGAAAAAATGAGAGAGAAAGGAATCTATTTTCAGAGAACAATGGAGGAAAGCAACCCCTTTTTTAGTTTTCATCTCTTTTCTTTTGCTTATTCTATACGTTTTCCAGTACTCTTGTTTTATGCTGTGTGGATGCAGAGAGCTTGCATGTTGTGTGGCACAGAATAAAAGACATGATAAGTGATTTTATGGAAACAAATGAGAATGTCACATTACTTGAGGATTTGTGAATATGATTTGATTATGAATTGGATTGGACAAAGGCAACGTTTTAGCCAATTTTTGGTATGTAGATATGCGAAAACTCATCTATTAAATATTTACAATACGTCAATACATAAAGTAAAAATCCTTTGAGTTTTTTTGGTTATAATAGATTTTGACCTTATTGCCTAACTAACGTACATAAATTAAAAATTATTTGGAAACCTTTAACAAAACGTTCGAAGTCTGAAATTTACCGCACAAAAAATAGTATTCAACCTTTTGGAATTGGTTCACTTCAGTTGGTAGTACCAACTTGGTACACATCTGTGCAATTCGGAAACTAGATTTTTATCGGGACACAATTAAATACACCCGTGAGTCATGCATGACACTTAATTACAGAGATGAGTACCTATATTAAACCCTAACGACCTGGCACCCTGTAGCAAGCTCTAATAATGAATACTAATTTTTAGTGGCATCTTATTTAGACATAATGACAAATTTTATTTTCGGTAAATCAAGTTCATGTTATTAAGGTAGTAGTACAACGTATTATTATACTGCTCTGCGTTGTTTTTTTCTTCGTCAAGTGCTCTTCGTTGTCTTCATTTTTATGAAGTTCACCTATCTAGAGAAATTATAATCAGTGGTGAACTACCAACTATAATTTAGTCTTAATGTGTGTTAGGAAGGGACAAATTGTTTTAACCAAAGAATAAAGGCCAGGTGGTTTCTACTCTCTGGTCATATCTACTTTGGGAATAAAAAGAAAATGTTGAGCACTCCAAAGAAATTAGACTATTATTAAGAACCGAAAGAATAGCCTTGTATTTATTTTTGGCTTACAACAACGTAAGCATAAGATCGTGCGTGCAGTCTCTGTCTTCCTTTTTCGTATCATGCATGGTGTTCGATCAGTGCATTATTACATCTTTATATTTATTTTTCTCCTTTCTCTAAGATTTTTAGTATGTTTGGTGCATATTATGATGTTCCATTGTTGGATACTCCAACTTTGAGTATATATATCCAATTCATGAGAATTTAGAAAGAAAGTTCTCCCTGATGTTATATAAAATATACTTAACATGTTAAGTACGTTTTGTTCGGAATTCTGTTGCCACGCTCAGCAAGCACGAAAGGGCTGCATTGTGACTGTATCGCTTTTGCTTTCGCTATCCCATTGCACGTGCCATGTGTCACTTTTTAGATTTTTCCCAGATTTATTTACTTTTTTATGTTTTTTTCTTCATTTTTTCCCTGGCGATGAGTTGTAGCTGGTTTATTACCTGGGTTCTCCTCGGTTCGTTCGTGTAAGTTTTCTATTTATGCTGCTTATATGCAGCAATCATTTTATGTTTTTTTCTTCATTTTTTCCCTGGCGATGAGTTGTAGCTGGTTTATTACCTGGGTTCTCCTCGGTTCGTTCGTGTAAGTTTTCTATTTATGCTTCTTATATGCAGCAATCGATGATACATAACTGGTAGGATCGATGGTAGCGGGAACAAAGATGAACGGTTATGAAGAAAACTGGTGTTTTTATTTTTGTTTCCTGTGTGTTTCTCCCCGTCTCACTCAGAGACTTTGAGTCAGAGTCTCATTCCTTTTCAAAAAATCATAAAAACTTCCAAGCACCTACACAGGTGGGGGAATACACTTTCATTCATTCAGGTAAGCATACACACGGTAGTAAAAAACATGATTCATTTTACTATCATTTTACTCATCCATATCTCACTCCAGGACAAAATTAAAACAAAAATCGGAGCCAAATATTGCTTTTTCAAAACATACGACATGTCGAACACAATAAGATGCATGCTCATTCGTCTCGCTCACGCATATGGGCATATATATCTATGTAGGTATATTTTTCATTAAAAAAGTATCCTAGTATTTCTTATGAGTACTTATTTTTTCGAGGACCAAAGTTTAATTAACAAAAATGGCAATGATTCATATAGTCCCACGTTCCACTACGTTTTCTTGATTTTACGCATTCACGAAAGTGCAACGAGATTCCCTTTCTTTGTTGTTGTGAGCACACTGCACACACATCATCCTTTTGCGCCCCAAATTTATAAGATGATTTCCCTTTGTATAATTTATAAATGTATTTATAATACGCTTCAAGGTGATTATTATCGAAAATGAGAAAAGAAAGAAGCATCAGTGAAAATCCACCATAATCCTACTCAAATGCTCGAATTAATCACGCTGCACTTCTATCACAAGTCCTACACGCTGTTATTTATTGCAGCGATTAACCCGATACTCTCTCAATGTTTGTCTATTTTAGACATAACCATATATTTTCTTTTTCTAAAAAGAAATCTCCCTGACTCTCGCTGCTGTTTCCCTCTCTCTCTCTCTCTATCCATTTTGGCGAAGCCCATAAAAATAATGACAGTGATCATTACAGTAATCCTCAACTTATTTTTTCCATCATTATTATTATTATTATTATAATAATAATAACGACCTTCAAGATGAAGTAGTTTGGATGCACAACAAATTATATTCTCCACGGTATAGTTTCTGTTGTAGTATAATAATATAATATCACATATTGCACGAGGATATATATTAAGTGAGTTGCGACGCGGATTCTTTTGAAGATCGTGATATCTTTGAAATAACTTGAAAAAGTATATTGTTTGGGCTTACAAATATGATCCTCTAAGTAAGATACACATTATGTCCTTCTCTCTTACACTTCTCCCTCGTGCTGTACATTTTCATGGGTTATTATTGGGAAGAATTTACTGGAAACTGGCAGATGCTGCTGTTACTTCTATGCTGGGTACAGAGTAATAACAATAATGACAGTAATTTTAATGATGTGTGTATAGTACAACAACGTGTTACGTCCTACGGAAAAGATATACTATTTTGCATATTTAATTGAAAATCTAAAAGTTCATTGTTCAACATGATATTTATGTACCCGAGATCAGACACCCAGCAGGATCGCAGAGCAAAATTAATATAAGGTTATATAGAATGTAATTTGGCTACGCACTCTTTTTCAGTTTTTGGTGAATGAGAAGCCTTGTGAACAATCAAAAATGCAACAACAATAGGTCACCCAACCCACTCAATTTTCCCGTTATAATCATGGAACAAAACGAATGGACCACGCACGCACTAGCACACATAAAACAAACATACGGTAATATTGAAAAGTGGAAAACCATATTTTGTTTGCACAAATAACAAAAAACAACAACGCAACGGAGCAAAACCATTAAAAGGATAAATGAACGCATTAACGTATTACTATTCGACAAAGTCCACACTCAACCATCATCACGGATTCCTCTCAGGAAAAATTAATGTGCTCATTTTGTGGCATGGACAGGCAAGCAAAGGATTTTATGCATTTTTCGGTCACTCAACTCTGTCCTATGAGCAATAATTCACATCAATACCAGAAGAAGCATACAAAAAACGCGCATGCTTTGAAACTTTAAAATTGCCATGTTTTTTATATTGTTTATTAATCAGTCTTTTCCGGTGACAATATAAATACCTGCCTGCATTCATTTCATTTCAACACATTCATTTCATTTCAACAACTCAATTGGATAATGTCGTTAACATGTTGCCGTTGTGGTGCGGTAGTATGTATATTTTAAAGTGGTCAAAAGGAACAAAGCTTGTAAGGCGGAGACAAAACACATTAAAAGTTAGGTAATATATTTATTATAGGTTTCCATTGCTTTTGACTACTGCTGTTGTTATACACACACGCTCACGGAAGTATGCATAAAATGTACGCATTATGGATTTTTTTGCATCGTAAAAATTAAAAAGTGAAACCTTAACCATGAATCATACAACAAGCTAGTAATCAATGGAAAGAGTTGTGAGCACAATCAACTCATCATAATAAAATACCACATGTGGTCTCATCATCGTCATCATCATCACCAACGGAAACTTTGCTCCTTTTTTTACAGTTATTTTTGCCTTTTTGCCACAAGTTCAAGAGCAGACTCCAGTAGTAATTCATTCTACAAAACGTTGTGCATCCCTACTTTTTTTGTAATAATAATAGCTCAACTGTTGGGCACATGATCATGATGCGTGTGTGTGCATAGTGCGTACTATACTTTTTTCATGGGTTGCATTACATTTTTTTATTATCATTTTTGTACTCCCTTTGCTTGCACACACATAACAACAACAGCTATATATCTCCACACAAAGTCACATTAAGTTGTTTATGTGGTAAGTGCCAAAAAGTGTAATATGCTATTTTTATATCGACCAAATAACAATAAAAACCACGCTGTGTTTTATATACCCAAAAGTGATTGAGTGATTAGCACTGCTGCTACTGCTGCGTATAACATGTAACACCAAGCCTTTTTGCTATTAAGGTTTATTTTTTTGTATGGATAAAGGCTGTTTGTTATACTGTTGCTGCTGCTTCTGCTACACTTACCTCCTCATCCCTTTCAAACTCACTCTCAATCCATTTTTTTAATACGGCAACCCGTCTCTTCTCTGCTCCTCTTGGATCTCTTTTGAATAAATAAGTAATAATTTTTATAATCCTATATTGAGTAAGTATAACCATGTATCAAAAAAATAAAAATCCAAAGGGAGATTTTCAGACCCAAGCAAAAAAAAATATGAAAATCCATTGATACCATATGGCACGTGCTAATTGTCCCAATTGTTGGATGAAGCACCTCGTCCTTACCCGACCACTCCAATCCAACAGCTAATACAATATATGGGATACTTTTACAATTACATCATGAGTGTATGTGTCATGTATGCATGTATTTTTTTCATATGAGAGAATGAATGAATGAAAAGCTTACCAGCAGCAGCATCAGCAGTGGAGAAAATAGAAGGGGGCTTGGGCTAGGTTGCTTGTTCGACCTGATCATTTTTGTTGCTACTTAAATCCTGCGTACACCATCCCATAAATATTATAGCATTTTTATAATGCTTTCAATTCATCCAGTCAGAAAAAGAGAGAGAGACTGTACCAAGCCTTTTCATCTGTTAAGAATGTTCGGTTTTTAAGTGGATATTCTTTCTGTCCTGCACACAAACTACACAAGCTACTATTCTGCTTTTAAAGAGAAGAGGGAAAATATAAAAATAGCAATGATGATGCCAGCCGACGCTCATTTTTTCATTCTTCTTCATTCATTCCTCTTTCACATTATATATTTTGAAAAGAGACGAGTCAAAAGAAAAAAAGGCCCAAATAAAAACCACTACCATCACTACTACTACTACAGGAATTGAAGTATTATTACGTAGGTAGGATAAAGTTTTAATATTGCTGAATTGATACAACTTAAAATAGGTATATGTGTGCGGAGTATACCTATAAATGCGCGTATCATTTCTCTCAATGCTTTCTTCTCCCTTGATAAATGTGCTGTTTTGAGGGAGACATACTGACTGACTCAAATCACTTGAAACTCAAGAGGATTACAGTTTACAGTATGCCAAGTACCTATGATGTATGTAAAAGTGAAAGAAGATCCATTGAACATCTGCCCAGTATGTACGTGTGTAATATGATGTGGGATGATGAAAGTACATTACGTACACATTTATTATTGTAGATTATTATTATTATTATGGCCATGTACAATAGGGAAGCCCTTAGCCTGGCCACTACCACTGCACTGATTATTGTGATTTGAAATTTAAAAGGCTAGCAAAAAGTTTTAGAGTCATCACATCATCTTCATCGTTTTAATAGGAATGGGTTTGGACTAAACCACATGAGTTGCATTCAGCGGATTCTATTTTTTTGGTTGATTGTGTGTTGTACTGCTGTGCTTGCATTATCCTCTGCTCATTGTTATCTTTCTCCGGGAGAGAGAGAGAATATGATCATTAAATCGAGAAGGATAAGCTTTTGAGTATGTAGTACGTACGTCCATGCGTACTCATGAAGGAATGGAATGGGCAATATTTTAATCTACGAAGTACATAAGACTTTTATCAGATTGACTTGTTAGTCTGGTGGACTGTTGGTCGATCGTTTTTGTGTCTGTTTTGAAAACAATGTTTTCTTTCACTGAAACCTTGAAAAATTAGTTAAACTAGAGTAAACTAGTAAAGTCGTAATGAAAAGGATCGAATCTATCATGTTTACGGGTATCATTGAATGGGATTGATACCCTAAGGGTATTGAAGGATATTAATTAATTAATTAACTAATATACTCTTTTGGGGGTTTATGCATATTTGTCAGATTTGAGCCAAACGGCGCTAAAAAATCAATAATAATAATAAGGAAATAATTTTGTGCAAAATTTCGTGAATATTATGCAAATTATGCTAATTAGTGGACTATTCAAGCAAAATAAACATCAGATTCCTACTCAGCGCGTCACATTACCCCGGTTAGCGAATTTCTATCCATTGTAGTTTTTATGCAAATGAGGTACAATTTGTTCGTTTCATTCTAACACGTGATTTCTTGCTTCTTGCCTCTCTCAATATACACCACCAAGTTAAAAAGTTCTTGGCATAATACCTTGTGAGTCTTCTACACCTGAAATATTTTATTATGCTCCAACCTGATTTTAGCTTAAATAAGATAATTGCTCAACGGTGCCGTGTGTTTCACCAGATTGTACATCTCTCCACATCCTCGTGTAGTCTATCCCTAAATACTCGTGATCATGATCACACAATAGAAACAGGAATAGACCCTTAAAAACGTATAATCCAAACCTTTTTTATGTTTTTCGAACGAGTTTCATGTGGGATGGTGTGGCTCGTGCCAATATACTAGCGTAAAGTTTTAGCATCGTAAAACATGCAATGATGATGGCAAGCGTTCCTTATTCTTCCTCCAAAAAGGATTTTTCTCTGTTGTGTTTCCTCTGAAAATATGATGGTAACTAAAGAGAAAAGAAAACCTATATATCGACAACGTGAAAATGTGAATGAACTTGGATTTTTTTGGGTGCATTGGCTCATCATTATCAATGCGCCTTGCCATGCACTTTGACTTATTTGTATGTTGCGACTCGACCAAAAACTCATTTTTGAATATTTATATCAAACGCACAGCAATAAACAGAAGCAATAAAGCTGATCATCACGATGATCATTCAAAGAGAGGGCACATGCCACCATACCACCACCGTACAAACAATACCATTATAATATGCTGATACACAATAAACTCTCTCTGCTCTGCATTTAAAATATTATTATGAAAACATTTAAAATATTATGAAAAGGGATTTTCATAGACACACCACACGGGATATAAAAAAATATCATATGGTATGAATATGAATACAATAGGAGGCTTTCCCTAATTTTCCCCCAAAAAAATAATGCCTGCATTCATCTTGTCTGATAATGTGGTGTCGGTGTCCAATATGTATTGCCCTCTTCTTCTCTCTCTCCTTTGCTATTATATATTCATTTTATTTTCCTCTCTTTACTGCTTTACCGAATGGATTTAAATGATATTGTTATATGTGAACTTGGACTAATAAACAAAATCCGGACATGCTTTTGCCGTGTTACATACCAATATACATGAAAAATTCTGTGGAAAGATTGGTGGATGGATATTGCATTATTTGTTTAGTGCAGCTTTATGAAGGGAAATAATGTGCATCCTGTGAAAATACATGAAAATTCCCCAGAAAATATATTTTCCTTTTCCACTGCCACTACCAAAGGCAAGTGGGAAATCCAATATTGTCACTTTCATCATAATGAACAGTTATTGAAGTAGCAGGGAAAAGTGGGAGTTTTGTAAATAACTGAAGAAAAATGATGATACTTAAAAGTCTAACCAAGTATAAAAGTGATCCTTTGAAAGAGGCTCAGGGATAGAAAGAGAGAGAGAAAGAGGGCGTTCAGAGAGCAAATATGTGTATGATGCAGTTTATCTAGATATGTGGTACAAATAAATACAGATGACATACAAATACCCGCCGGACAGATAATAACAGTATCATATCATGAATGGTATGGTTATTATATCAAGATATCCTCTCTCTCTCTCTACATGCTCATTCTACTATGAGTAATATTTAGATAGGTATGCATATGCATACAAACTAGACAGTGTGGTAGCGACTTGATGTCACAAAGTTGTGGGGGGTGCAACCAGACATACCCCTGTTTGAGCACTAAAAACTACACACACATGCTCCATTACTAATCTCAATCTGTGGACATATATGAGGTAGGGATTATATGCATTTGATTCGGTTTTTGGCTGATTGTTCATCAGAGGCGAGAGGGTGAGTGAGCAAGAGTAAAACGAGCATGAATGTGTTGCATTACCGCATTGCATGCAAGTCATCAACATTATTCTCCATGCCCTTTAAACACAAAAAAAATATTGTGCCAGTGAACCCAAAAGGAGAGTGCATATTATCGTACGTATCCCTAAACTTGTCCTGCTCTTGTGCTACCACACGACATCAAAATTATTTATTGTATTTTATTTCTACAGAGAACAACAAAGAGAGATACAATTCTGGTTTATTTTTTTTTATTTTTGGCTTGACTCATTCACTCCATCTAACTCACTCTGTTATTCATTCATTTATATATTTTCCAGCCAGCAGCAGTGTGAAAAAGGTCTCGTCCCTCTATTTGCACCATACGGTTTTTTCCTTGTGTGGTGCAATACGTGTGTAGTATATGTGTATGAGTGAGCGCACTAAAACCTTTTGTTTGCTACTTTACGTCTTGATCTCTCTAGATTCCGGGATAAAAATGATGGAGATTTCTAGATGAACTGGTAGAGATATGCTGTAACATGTTCTCTCTTCTCTCTATATATCCGGGAGAGAGTAAGGGGTATAGTGATAAAGCTTGGTTGGGAACATTATTTTTGTCTGTACGCTTACTTTAGTAAATACGGTACAGTGTTTTTGGGACATGATGAAGAGATGGAATATTTTTTCATTGTATTTAAAGTCGTGATATGTAGTTTTTTTCTTCCTTTCTACGGAAATTGTTGTTGCACCAGAGTAAGTAGAGTAGAGGAAAAAGGAAAGAGGAGAAGGTGTAATACGTGTGTAGTATATGAGTATGAGTGAATGCACTAAAACCTTTTGTTTGCTACTTTACGTCTTGATCTCTCTAGATTCCGGGATAAAAATGATGGAGATTTTTAGATGAACTGATAGAGATATGCTGTAACATGTTCTCTCTATATATCCGGGAGAGAGAGTGAGGGGTATAGTGATAAAGCTTGGTTTGCGAACATTATTTTTGTCTGTACGTTTACTTAAGTATATACAGTACAGTTTTTTGGGACATGATGAAGAGATGGAGTATTTTTTCATTGTATTTAAAGTCGTGATATGTAGTTTTTTTCTTCCTTTCTACGGAAATTGTTGTTGCACCAGAGTAAGTAGAGTAGAGGAAAAAGGAAAGAGGAGAAGACGACCATTATATTGTTGTTGTTGTTATTATTATTATTCCTCCTATTAGGATGTTGTTGATGCTGCTGATGCTCTATTGCAAGTGAACTTATGATGTTGGTTGATAATACGACAAAGACGGCGATAACGATGACGGAAGTAAGTAAAGTCGTTCTTAGAGGGGACGAGCACACACACTTGCAAAAAAGGTTGATATTTTTTTATTGGTGAGAGGAGATGCAGAGAGGAAAAAAGAGGGAGAAGCAAAAAGATATATGGTGATGGTAATGATAACAACGGGATGATCTCTCCCTATTGTTGATTGTGTGTCGCGTGCATATAAATGTACGTATGTAGGTATATACATACATATATAGGTACTACCGTGTTGCATTACGCCGGGATGATGTTTGATGGTTGATACAAGTAGAAAAACAGAGTTTTTTTTGCATTATACGTAAATCCCAATGTCTACAGATATCTTTCTAGGTTTTCTTCGTCAACTTTAGTCAACGACAAGACAAAGGGCAAGGAGTGAATAAATAGAGAAAAAAGGGAAAGGGGCATGGGGCAGATCAAATTGCCAATTTCTTCTCTCCGTCGGAGAGAAGAGCGAGCAGAGCGGAGAAAAAAGGAAGGTCTTGAACTGCCACCACACAGTGTCTCCTATTGCTTTTGTGTAGTATTTCCCCAAAAAATAGAGTGAGGGTAGTCAACTACGGTTCGTTTGCAGAGTACATATTTTGTATGCATGAGCATATGCGTATATAATAAACAAAATGATGTGTATAAACTTTATCTTGGGCCATATAGATGAGGAGGAAGGATGATGATGATCATCATCATGTCCATGTCCTTCTCTCTTCTTTAGGATGGATGGCAGGCAGAGGATGGACGGACGCACAATATGGACATGGGCTATTATTAAATTGAGCAATTCAAGTTGACTGACTCAATTTCATTACTTTGCAATGTGATACTTTTGGGGTTCAAATGACCAGTTGGATGGGACAAGGTACAACATTATTGCGCCTCTGTATGATGCCGTCTTGTCGTCCATCAAAGCTAAAATGTTGTGAATTTAGTGGGAATGCAGAGAATGTCAGAACGTGCGTGGTCAAGTCGTCATGCAATAGGGGCACACACACAAACATTTAAACGGGGAAGGAATGGTCTGAAGTGGACAATAAATACAAGAGAGAATATTTTTTGATGTGTGCTATCTACGCAGAAATAAATATAAAAGAAAGGGTGAATTACATTCATGGTAATAATAAAGGATATTTGATACAATTTTATGATTACGGCATATCAAATTTATTTTGAAAACTATGTGGCGGTGGACACTGGACATACTTGAATTTGAATTCAAGAGGACTCTTGTGTAACGTTGAATGGGGAAAATAATAAAATGGGAATAAATGGATGATATAAAGATTTACAAAAAAACACTTTTTTNTCATTCATTGCCCAGTAGCAGCATGTAACATTGCCAGTTGCCAGTGTAATGCTACTAAAATGATGCCATGAATTTTTCATTGTAACCGTGTAAGTTTGAGGGACAGAAAAATAAACATTTTCTGAAAAGAGGATAAATGTGAGTGCGTTTGTATGAATAGGGAATGCAATGCAGCATGAGTAAACATACATGGATTGATATACTGTTTGCTTCACACACTTTACACTTTTCACGCAAAAAATGGTTGGCTTTGAATGAAAATGATTACAATTACACATTATAAGCCTTTTGGATATATATTGGTGGTGTATAAAGTCAAGTCTTGAAATGAAAAGTGGCAGCGATGAGCACAGTCAACAGTGCAAGTTTTATGATATGTTATTTAACTGAAAGCCGACAAAAATGTAAAAAAAAATGTTGTTTTTTTGCTTGAGACTTTTTCACACTCGATTAAAATGGCTCTATCCCAAGTTATTTTCTCATTTTTCACCAACGAGTATCAAAACTGTCAATTAAATTAGATAGCGTTATTAAGAGGATTAAAAACTTCACGCGAGAGAAAAGGGGTATGAGTGAAAGGCTGATAATGATGACTTGAGTTTCGTTTCAACAAAAATATTTTGTTTTGTAAGGTCTATAATACCATGTGTGGGTGGAGTGTAGTATCATCGGAATTCTCGCGGTCTGTTTTTTGTGTGTTTTTTCAATTTATTACGTAGTTTGTTATATAATTTTTTCTGTCAATTTGAATGATGATGATGGTCGGGATTTTACCAAACTTTTGCAAAAAACCTTTTTTGATGGAAATGATTATTACATATTTTCTTTTGATATGTATTCACAAGTTGAGTGTAGTTGGTAAACATTTGGTTGTGGCTGAGTACTCTCTTTGTACATAGGTTTGTGTACACAAATGAAAAACTAAATATTGGTTTAATAATCCTGTGTACCAACTCACCAATGTGTGTAAATGTAATGTGTTATTGAACTCCCACAACAATAATTAATTATTCAAGTTTCAATGAAAAATAAGTCATAAACAGATTCATTTATCATCATTCAATTTGTCATCATTTACATTGATTTTTAGCGTGAAAAAAGTTTTTTTTCTTGTCACAATGACATTACCTAAAATATGAGTGATCACTAATGTTGCTGAATTACCCCCCACCACGGATCAATCACATTTCATGAAAACACTACAGATCACCATAACCCTAGACACTCACTAAAGTGCGGTTGTTAAAATAAATGATAGAAAATAATTTTAATTACTTAAAATTGCTGGGTTGGCTGTGTTCTAGCATGAACACTTACATTAGTTCTTTAATATTGCAAATGAAAAATTCCGTGGTTGACTTGTAAAAGAGATTATTAACCCCGTCGGTTCCATTGTCATTTTTGCCCTGATTAAATGTTTTTAACTGAAATAATTTTTTAAAGGATGTATGCACGCTCCCATAAATTCACGTTTTAATGTAAACATGTCATAAGTTTTTTTTAAGTTGTCATTTTACAAAGCGGACTATTTTGTATACTTTTACTTGATTGTAGACAGATATACGATCTTAGTTATCTGAATAGTTATCGTAAATCAGATCACACCGAAATAATTACTGAAGGGTATCTAACGCAGACATAACGAGAACAAAAAATTACCAGTCTTGTAATGCATTGGAGAGAAAATTTCGCTTAATTTTTTTATTCAGATAATTATCGAGTGA
>JAITYZ010000697.1:0-14379 GCA_027744595.1 Paronellides praefectus
TTTGCGAGTATTACCCACATTGCATTCATAATATTCATTCATTCAACTGGCCGGCTTACTCTCCGACGACCTAAAAGTTTTCGAGATCCATTTATTTGGAACAGTGGTAGTAGTGGTGGTGGTTGTGTGTGATACTTGTTATTACACATTATACCATACCATACCAGTATAACGTGCTCTATTTTAACAAGTTGTGTACACACACATGCATCTATTACTCGCTAAAAGAAAAGTACGCTATGACGAGATGAGCTGGTCGTTCGTCCCCTTCCTTAATGGTGACAGTAATGGGTTTTCAGCTGCTGTTCTTTTTTTTGCATTTTTTTCCTTTTTACTCCTTTCTTTCTTTTTTTCTCTCTCTCTTCTTCCCCTATTATGCAGCTACTACTATTACTACACTAACACATTTTTTTTCCCAGAGAGTTTGCAAAGAAGCAATTCTATGAGAATGCTGTGGTGGTGATGATTATGACGGCAATGACGATGCTGGTGACAAAAAGGAAGGAGTAGTAGCAAAAAAAGTAATAGAGAATAGCAAACAAGCAAAAAAAAGAAGCGAGTATACTAGCGTGTGATGATGATCATGATGATGATGATAATAATAATAATACAAACACTACTCTGTGCGGTAGTTGCATGTGAAGTGGCAGCATAGTAATATGGAATATGGAATGACATAACGACACATTTTTTGCAATTTTCTTCTCATTTTTTGTGATGAGAAGGACCAAGGATGATGATGATTATGCTGAAATTCAACTAGGCTCTCACGGTGACGGAAAATAACAAACGAGGAGAGAATGAGAAATATATGTGTATTTAGAGTAAAAGTATGTATTTGTGTGTTTGTACAAGTAAACCCGTTGTAGTATAGCATGTATAGTTGCAGTTGTAAGCTCTAATTGATGTGATATGATATGAGTCCATTTTACTGTGTTGTTGAGAAAAAGAAAGAAAAAAAACTTTTTTCTGAGTGCCCAAATTACATGGTTATTTTAGTGAGTAAGTGTGTGCGGGCTCGTCCATTTTTCTCTCATTTTTCATTCGCGCGTCATCATAATAATGTATACTTATATCATGTGAAGTGAAGATAAGGTTTGCAATATTAACGCTCGTCACAATCCAACCATTTGATACATGTAAAATAAATTCCTTTTGTTTTGTTATATAAAAGGGGTTGATGTAAATGAACGCTTCTCTAAAAAACACATGTCTTATTTGAAGTATCATTAGTACCCGGTTCGGTACTGATGTGGTTTACATAGCAAACAAAACTAATTTGAGCGAGCAGAAAAAATGTACATAATTAACTGTTGTGATGTTTTGAATGTTCTTATGAAATTCACAGTAGCTTATGCACTTTGTGCAGACGCAGAGCACCTACCGCAGGAGAATTTACCATTTTTAAGTTTAAAAAATGTTGAACGGAATAGGAATATTACATTATTACTCAAACACACACAGTGGCATTTTTTGATTATTACTTTAATTTTCTTCAAATTAAAAAATAATTTAAATAAGTGATGGCTTTCCGAGGGATAAAAGTTAAAAACTAGTTTGAGCTCAACTGGGCATATATATATAGCTTCTCATTGTCTAGTGGTATTCAAAAGCGTTTGTTTTTTCCGGGTGTTTATTATACGGCAATAATAATTCCCTTTTTTATAAATGTTATGTTTTTTGATATTGAAAAGAAATAAGTTATCATACTAGCAATATGGTATATTGCGTGCCGTATACTGGAAAGACAAACGGGAAATGGTATAATTACCATTTTATGATGAATGGACTAACAAACAACAAAGCATGAAAATTGTGGAGAAAAATGTGAATTTTGTTTTTACCGTAGAAATTGTTTTTGCATTTATTTGATAGAACCACACCATAATAACCAAGTGTCCGTTTTAGCGGCGAACCGAAAGAAATAAAGCAATATAGTAATTATGATAAGTCGGAAAACATCATTTATAATTAGATATTTTTACCTCTCTGTGTTTTTGATGAGAAAGTGAAGTGACATGATTAGAAGTATACATGGAACTTTCAAATGAATGTTTAATACACGTATTTGGCTACTTGTACTTTGTACTATACCATTATGATATAGTAAATTACTATCATATCATATCTTTCTGCAGTGTAAAATACTAGACGCTTTCCTATACCATCGCTACTTTCTACAATCCACTGCTGCTGTTGTATTATGCATGAATGTATATAATTACCAATACCCCCATCAATTTGATGATAACATGCATTAGTAACTTCCTTTTGTTTTTTTCATCCAACAAGGCAATATACATGACAGTTTTTTTGCTGATGATAATTAATTAGTATGTTTAATGCATGGAGATTACGTATTCTCGTATTCTTCTGAATATTACACCAAATAGGCATATAAGCATACACATTGAAAGTAGACGTTTGCTTCTAATATTTTATTTTTTCTCCCGAAAATATCACATAGATATAAATTAGTGAGAAACAGGCCAGTGCAAAACATGGCAAACTCTTTTGTAAAGGCAAAACTGACTTTCTAAAAAATTCACACAAGTACTCAAATATACCTATGACTGGGGTGTAAACAAAAAAAACAGTAGGAAAAAAGCTTAATTGTACGGTACATTCCCAAACAAAAAACAGTTATCTTGGTCAAAATTGTGTCTATGAATGGCAAGGCCTGCCCAAGACATGTTTTTAAAGGTTTACAATTTGAGTTTACACGATGATTATGCTATTTTGAAATGGAATGGGAAGGAATAAGAGGAATAAATTTTTTAAATGTTGTAGGTAGTCGTGAGACTTTTAACGTGGAGTTGAGTTTTATAGGTGTTGTGTTTGGGTTTTGATAGTGATCAAGATCAAGCTTGTGAATTGAAAATTACAGGTGTGTGGAAATAGGGACCCCCTGTGTAGAAGCTCTTTGAAGTTTGTGAATTGCATTAGATTTTATTTGCACGCATGTTTCTGAGAATTTTGCGATTTTTCATTTATTGGACTGTCAAAAGGGGGTAAAAGGTGTGTGGCTCAGTATGAATGACACGTGACAGACACACATTTCCCCTGCAAATATGTATTTATTGTTTATGATTTTATGATTGAAGTGAACTGGTGTAAATTACTGGTAAATGAAATAAAAAATTGTTAGCGAAAGAATATTGTACCAAAAACAGTCACAGTTGAGAGCTTTCAGAAACACCGCACCACCGAATGAATACAAACATTTTTACAAGTGAAATAAAAGGAAATCCTGTGTCAAATTTGTTGCAAAACAATAATACCCTAATAAGCCTAATTCACTGTTTGTAGTTTATATTAGTCATTATTGAAATAATGTTAACAGTATTTACAAGCTACCCTGGCATATGTTATCATTTTAACATAAAAAATTGTCTTTTCATTTGATTGTGTTCATCGCACAAGAGACACAAATTCCCACATCACCGCCCAACAAGATTGACGGCTGAATGTAGCCAAAATATCCTAAAAATAAATAAAAAGTTTGTCGTTTTGTATCTTTCATAATAACATTTTTACAGGGGATTACCACTAAAAGTTATTTAAATATGATCACTGGCATTTAATACTGGTTTGAAACTGCGATAATATAATAATTCAAGTCATATGCATATATCCACACATAGCATTTATCCCTACATTCAATTCAACTCATACATATTGCAATCCTCATAATTTTCATTCACATTCATGTCATCCTGGCTTGTACTGTATGTACAACAACACTAGAAAGAAGTCATTCAAGCAAGCGATAAATCCGGATCAAAAAGATTTCTTTTGCTAGAAGGCTACATACATAATAGTAGCAGCAGCATCAGGAGAGGATTGCTGCTGTGCTGTGTGGAGGACAAAAGTGACTTGCATTCCTCCAATTCTCTGCTTGCATAACTGAAAAAGCAAACGGGAAGACAATTCCAGTAGTCGTAAACCAAAACCCAAGCTGACTACACTTACAACAGAGGGGAAGTAATAATCATACAGAGAGAGAATAAAACTTTGAGAAATAAAATGAAAAGGCAAAAACTTTGTTTGTCAAGCTTTATGAATTTTGATACAGCTACACGGCGTTGTCGCTTTGAAAGCTTTGTTAACAATACGATTAGTTGGAAGGTGCAGTTTGGGCTGTTGTAAATGCAAAATGGCATAGTGTTTTTCGAGGTATCTCTAGTAGATAGGTTTATTATGTATTTACTTTATATTATATTGTGCGTACGTAAGTACATGCGCTCTTTCCTAGCATGAATATCACAAAGCAATATTTCAAATCTTTAAAAGTATTTACGACTACCAGGTATAGGTATGTTCATCGTAAATGTATAATACTGACTATGTAATCTGTGATTACATTCAAATAAATATTCCATTCATTCATTCATTCAAGGCTTCCATGCGTGGAGGAAGGTTTCTCGCATAAATAAAATGTAAAATTTTACTTTGAAAACAAAATATAATATATGGTAGAATATTTCAGGTGGAGGGGGAATTTACAATGCTACTTTCGTGTAGCTTTATTTGATTCTAAAGCTTTCTTTTATGTATCGCTTTGTCTTAATACCATATCCCTTAACTTAAAGAGTAGTGTATATTTATAACTCTGGAGTGTACACTATTGGAATTTTTTGAGGTGATATAATACATTATATCATGCATAATATATTCATACATTCATTCTCAACTATTAAAAAAGTATTAAAACCGATAAACCCCCTCAAACCCTTTCATATTCCATATTCTCAACACATCAGCGTCAAATCCTTGTGTAATTGTAAAGCATATATTACGTATGTGTGCATTTAACACTAAAATAACATCCTGTTGTTGTGTGCTCAACGTTTTTTAATCATTGCATATTATTATCTACATGATGTTACTTTTTTAATGTGAGCATTATTTGTAATGAAATAAAATGTAAAAAAAATACACGTTGTTCTGTTCCACGTTCGTACGTGTCTCCTCCACCACTCTGACAAATCAAACTTATTTATGGAGCTGTAAAGTGATCCTATGAGGATTTTTTTAATGAGGACGACGGAGGACGTGTGGCAGAAGGGAGCACAAAAAGGATACACTGACGTCTTATGCAAAGATTTGTAGTTTTCTGTCTTTTAAAAATATTGCTTCTTTTTTTGGTAGTATTGTTGTACATTATGACTAGTTGATGTGATAAGCTTTATTTAATGTTGGTTGTAATGTAACAATATACCCCCAAATGTCACTTTCAATCCCTTCTTTTATCCAATTCATCTGGCTTTGTGTCATTAAAAATCTGACAAAATGTAGCTCATGAAAAATTATGAGGTTTCTTCCCTTTCATTACAGCAGCATAAAGATTGCGCGATTGCACCTGAAAATCCGATGAAAAAAAATCTGAGGGATATGGGTACATAATAATAATATGTACACAATACAACATCAGAGTATCATTTTTCATTTTCCTAGTAAAGTTGTGAGTCACATTGTCAAGGATTGTTTAGTTATCTATCTAAAATACTCAAATCTTTTTAACCGTACCATAATCAACCCACTTGCAACTTAATACTACACTTGTTCAATATGAATCTTTCCCCTTTACTCACGGTTAAATCTTAATTTTCATGAGAATCTCAGCTTTAAAAACTCGGTTTGCGTGAATAACCCAAGGAACATTAAGTAGCAACTTAAACATTGAATTAATGCAATTGATGCAACATTGATATTATAGCAAATTTTGTCGCACCCCTCGCAGTTAATTCTACGTGTTGAAAATACATAGAAACAGCATTGCGAAGTACCGGTATTTTAGCATTGATAAAGCATTTAATATACGAAATTTCAATGAATTTTTTTCACTAATATACACAGCAATATAATTACATCTCGAAGTAAAATTACGTTAATTCAATGCAAAAAACACGTAAAATTAGAGTTAGACATGCAGTGCGCAATAAATTGGCGTAAGTAAAGATTTCAATCTATAACAATAGTTTTATTTATTAATCATTTTATATCATCATTAAAAGGTACACAGATTGATACATTGACAAAATCAAAACTAGGAACTAGTAAGCATTTACAAATTATATTTTCAACGGAAACATAAGCAATATAATAGTCATCAGTTTTTACACATTTAATTCCTATATCTGAACTACTAAAGGGATACTCCGGAACACATCTGGTACCATTAAATATATAACAAGTTAACAGGAACGAATCATTAATCCTACGAATACTTTTAACCTTTACAATATTCTTATCCCTAGTAAGAAAACAACTGTCTGATTGTGACATAGGAACAAAGAGAGTATTTTTATATTGTAAACGTTTTATTTTGTCATATCTGTAGAACTTATGCTTCTCGACGGTCGTATCAAGATTGCCTGTTAAACTATTTAATTCACATATACGATTAACTAGTTGTTGCAAATTGTAGTTCTTGCTTCTATAGAGTCTTTTTAAAAATTGCATCTCATTTTCAAAGGGAAAAGCTGAAAAGTTATCCAATTTACCAAATCTCAAGCAATCATCGCTAATATGCACCAGATTATGCACATTATAGCTCAAAAAGTGCGAACCATATAAATTAGGTACTTCTAAAACAAAAGACGATAATAACTGTTTAGCCAAATCATTCCATTTCCTATTATTTGCATTGTGTGATACCAAGATACGAATGGCACAATGTAGCAGTAAAAAATGACGATATAATTGTTTTGAGAGTATACCTTTCAAAACAATTGGCCCTGTGAATAACAAAAACGTCCTAAATTCTGTCGCCTTAAAATTATCAATGTCTTTAATACTACGAGATTTTCTGGCAAATTCACTACACATATAAGATGCTATAATGACCATTCTTTCCGAAAAAGTTTGTAACAAATTTAATTGAATACGTTGGGGAGACTTAACTTTTGTCCATGCATATATAAGTTTTCTTGTTACCCCTAAACAAATAAGATGCATGTAATCTAAAGGAAAACTTGTAACCATACCCACATTAAGTTTTAACAAAGGAGAGGTTCCAGTGTGGTGATGGAAATCTAATTGATTTATAAATGACAGATCACTTCTTAATGAGGCGTTGGAATTTGGAAAAGATATGCGATGGCAGTCCCAAACACCAACTGTATTACATTTTTCGCAGCCGTGTTTGGCATTGAACTGTTTAACACATTTCAAGAAACTACGAGCGGGAGCATCTGCGATAAATGCAGAAATAGTTATTTTATAGGTTTTCTGATTAACTGTGATTCTATTATTTAGCGTTGTCATTTCATTTACAAATTCATCAAGGTATTCATCAAGTGATTGTGGTTTTGTTTCCCCTGAATAAACAGCAATAAGAAAAGGTCTTTTGACTTTTGATTCATTCACAAGACCATATAACGGCCAAAGTTGGAGCCTTGAACTTCTGCTTAGTGGTAATCCATCTGAACTAATACTTAAGCTTATACAGTCTACGTTATCTTCTAAAGAGTTTGAGATGACCCTACTAACATTACTAACAACACCGAAGTAATAAAAATGACCGCTGCCTAGTTTTCTTACACAAGAATTTTTTGGAGTTTGCATTAGAGTTCGTGCGTCTTTTGGTAAGCCTAAGTTCATACCACCGAGAAGATGTAAAAGTTCCGTAATGGCTTTGTGAGTTATATTATTACTCGTAGCCCAGTTAGTTAAGGTACCTTTAAAATTTAACTTAATATCACTTTCATACAACGATTTGTCGAAGTCACATTCACTGTCAGAATAACATTCATTTTCATTCTCACTAATATTTGATTCAGGAAGATCATCTAAATCTCTATCTAATTCATTATCATTATCACTTAAATATACATGCATCTCTAAATTTAATGTTGAAGACGATGGGGTCTTAACCGGTCCTGGAGATTGCATACTTTCAGTCGCCATTCGTTGAGCTTCTCCCCGTCTCCACCGTTGAAGTGTTCTGTTGCTGACCGCGGACATTCTTATTTCGTACACTCGCAAAACGAAACCACTTTTTCACAGACTCTTCCACGTCCTTTTCTGATGAAGTCTCTGCACATTTATGCTTCAAAACCGAACCTTAAACAGAGACATGTATTCCAGTTTGTACTGATGTAGTCAATCAAAAAACAAATCGGACTTCATAGTTTTAAAAACTTACGTACTACTACTCCATACAACTTGCTGTTTTTGAAGGGAATTTTTTCGTTTTGGCCACTGTAGTTCAGCTTAGTCGCAAATGCTTTTGTGAAACACCGCCCCAATATTCGCCGAGTAACAGATCCAACATCCGCACCACCAACCTTGGAAAAGTGTTTGACCTACAATATGATATGCACATTTTTATTCTTGTATATTATTGGTTTTGGCACATAACATGTAAAGACGTACTGCTAGTTCATGGTGAGTATCATCAGTAATCCAGTCATCAAATATTTGAAGAGAGGTCGGATCGGTTAACGGAATTTTGTCTTCAATGACTCGTTTTAAATTTCTCGCATCGTTTTCAGCCGGGTTTGATTGCGCCAGAATNTTCAATGACTCGTTTTAAATTTCTCGCATCGTTTTCAGCCGGGTTTGATTGCGCCAGAATCTCCAGCTCCTCTCGTATTTTTAGAAACTGTGCCCCAATAAATATCTTCAAATCTACAAAGAAAACATTATCAACATAATATATGTTATACAAACAAAACGAATATATAAATATACTTTTTTCTGTAAATGTATTACCGTCAACTTTTTTGTCCAAGCTTTTTATTTTGTCCTGGATTTGGTTCAGCCGCCCAGTCCCGTGAAATGAGTCTTGATCCTGATTAGGAGTTAAAGTAAGGTATTGTACATTTTGATTCGGTGTAATGTGTTGCTCCGTTAGATTGTCCACAGGAATTGCTGAAGGGTGCTTGAAACTCTAAAAACAGTTTATAAGCGTTGACTGAATAATTATTGAAAGACAAAATTAATACAAATAAACAGTAAATGGCAATATAACGTAATATTACCAATGCGAAATGGTGATTCCGGTGCCGCAAAGTCATGTAATGGCATTTGGTATTCCTGCTGTTGGATGTTTAAAAAATTAGACTCCACGGGGGTGGTGTTAATAGATCCTGCTTCACTAATTAATTTAAACAATTTGTCATCTTTTTGAGGGTTTGTCCGCATTCTTTTGTTTCGTCTTGGTCCACTGCTGGAAAGAGATGAATGTAATGATACTAAATTCTGCTGAGTGCCTTCACCCTCAGATTCCAAATTTGACTCTTCCTCGCCCTTCTCTTCATATATTATTGCGTCTTCAAAGTCAGCTACAAATTATAATGGTTAAATGAATTTAGACCTTGAATGTTGCAAAATATTAATTTTATCTAACAAGTAAAAACATAATAAAAATAACACTTACTGCAGTATTTCATTACTCGAACTGGGTATTGTTTCCATTTTTTATTGGGCTCTGCTGCGTCTTTGATTAGTGTTGCCTTTTGAACTTCCGTTACAAATGTCGGATAGTATGATGCACTTCTATCTACGTTTAACCAGGAAGTTGGAATCGCTGCTACTTTACTTTCTTGATAAAAATTGACGATTGCAAACTTTAAATCACCCATTGTAATAGTTTTGATGTTTTTAAATTGAACTGTTTAATTTTTGATAACTAAAACTGTCGAACAGGTTTAGACTGAACTGAAGAATTTAAAATAATACACCGCTGTACTTCTTTTATTAACAGGATGAAGGAAAATTGGAATGCTTAATATAACATTAAATCAACGTTACTTTATATGCAATCTTAATATGACTGGCGGCAATATTTTGTCAACCACGCGTCAGCAGATTACATTCCCGAAATTTCTTCAATGCAGTTGAATCTGCATTGAATATGTGCATTAATAATAGGGGTGGAGAAAAGGTTGTTTGGGACATAAAATATGCAATGCTAATTTTGACGCATTTTTTGTAGATAATAGTTGTATTGAACAATAACAAAAAATCAACATAAAATTAGGTGCTTTTGTATTAGAATTTACAACTATGCTTCAACTGTAACACCTTTTCAATGATACATACATTGAATCAATGTTTTCTTTGCTAACCAATGTTCCTTGGGTAGCCTCTTTATTGGGTCAATGTGTCGAATGTCATCATCCGCGTTTGTAACGTCGGGGTGCACTTCAATCAGTATTTCCTTTTTCAAATCCGCCACAGAAGAAAACTCCATGACGTGAGGCATTTCCAAAGGGGAGTGAAGAATATACCGCATTCCCAACGAGTCAGAAGCAGGACAAAAATAATCGTCTACATTGGGATCAAGTAAGATGGATAATCCGTAGGGCAACCCAGCTCGTTTTTGTCGCCATGGATGAGTTGTATCTCGGTCGAGAACAAAACCGTCCTCATAATTCCAATTTGTCCAGTTGTCAACCAGGTCTTTGGGCCAGTGTTTCCTAGAATTGCTACCCAAAACTGGGTTGTCCCAAGGAAAGGCTGGATCAGCGCTTTGTAAAGTAGACAATAAGAAGAGTTGACTATTAAATGCCATTCAATGGAAGATTTTGGTAGTTGAGTGGGAGTACATTTTTCTTACGAATTTCGAAGAAGGAGCGGCAACGGAAGAATGTTGAATGTGCAACCTTGAAAAATGAATATAGCTTGTAAACATGTGTAAGTGTTTGGAGATTAAATATTTGCAGACGAATTTTTATCATTCCAAATGTCTTTTTCTTGCAAGACGTACACTTTCCATAGTCCGTAATGATCGGTTTGAACAAATCTCCGCAGTGACGCTTTTCCTCGCCGAGCATGCAAAGTCGTATAAGTTCAGTACAATTTATCGTGTTCTGAAACAAAACGAAGATTACTTATTACATAGTTTTGGCATGTAAATATTTCTGGATATTGAACACGCTTTGGCTCACCTGCAGTAAAAAGTCGGTCATGTCTTTCTGGTCATTTTCAGTTAGCACCGTGTCATTTCGGGACATTGGTGCTGGGTGGTGGTGGACACTTTGTTGTGAATGTCTCCCTCTTTTCCCCGCATTTGTTCCACGACTGTACGCATAGTCAAAATCTTTTGAAAAGCTTTGCATAGAGTTGCATGCATTTCTAAAGGGAAAAAGGTTATATTTACGTGATATCTTTTTATTTTTTAAACTGAATGCATCCTCTTGTCCCAAAAATCATTCATATCCGAATTTACTCAGGGCGATCATTTTAGTTGTGTCGTCGCCTTTTGATTTTAAAAACATTTGGCTGTTGAGTTTAGGCAAAGTAATTGCCCAAAGTTGCCATTTTCAGGTGTACAATTTGTCATTAAAATCAAAGATGTTTTTGATTTATCACCCTTGAATCAAACTTAGGACATCCTGAAGAACTGACAGATGCGATCAGGTATACAATAAAAAAGTAGAGTAACCCTCTTTAAAAAATAACTCGCTACCTGACAAATTCCAATTGTTTCCGTGCCTTTTCGTAATCTGCATTTTCTGGGTCTCCTGCAATCCTTCAAAAATTTGTTTAACAAGAGAATAAAAAATGTATGCATATTGAATTATTAGTGAACCTATTTATTTAAAGTACATTTATTAATGTATCGCTTACGCCTCTAGTTTTTGTACTTTGCTCTTGGGAAACTTGTTCATGTTGCACAAGGTGACTGCCGGAAATGGAATGGTGTCCATGCTTTGTTCACTTGGTTGAAAAGAGACAATGACAGGAACTTTCTGATAGCGGTCGTACAAGCCATAAATGAGATAGATTGCAAGTCCAAAACTCATCAGAAAGCCTATGGCCCAAAATATCCTGAAACCATTAAGTACCTACTTTAATACATTTTAGCTCGAATATAATAATATTATTTATTAATTTAAATTGATTTTTAACAACCTTTCAGAAAGATGCCGTTTTTCCTGTCCCATAAATTTGAAACCGTGAATGCTCGTTTCATTGCAGAATGTCACAGGCAAGGAATTCTGGGATGGGCGCCACCAGCAATATGTTTGGTTGCTACAGCAACCATCAATGTCCTTTTCCTCGTCGTCATCTTCAGTTAACTTTTGAAATTCCTCTGGTTTCATGGTAAATCCGAGGAAACTAAGTTGTCGTTTGAAAAGTTATCAACCTTCTATTGCACTTGCGAGGGTTTCGGCACCACAATGTAAATTGGAGAGAATTTGTCTTGTCGTATAGTTTTAAAAGTTTTTTTTTCAATTGCATATAGACAGGTAATTTACTACTACTTCTACTACGACTCAGCTTCAATAACAAATCTTTTCATTGTCTGTGTACTTTGATACCCTCATATTATTTAAATGGATATAACATGCAAAAAACACATTTAAAAAAGTAGTTTTAATGTAGGGTATTAGAGTATAATAAGACTTATATGCTGGAAATAATACAACTCCATTTTAAGACAAATAATAGGAAATGCTGATGGTGAATGACGGATAATATGTAGCACCTTATTCCTCTCAATCATGGCGACCATACAAAATGGGATAATAAATGGTAATATTTGTAACCGTTGGCGATAGGACAACCGTAATAGAGTTGAGCTAACCCTTCGTTGTGTATTATTATGAGAAATAATACATACCTATTATTAAATAACTTTAGGCTTGTGTAATAGTATGACTTGTGTATCTTATCAATGTTGAGTTATCATGCAATTTGTCCATTTTATTGGAAACGCCAAACCATTATTTCCATGAATAACTCTTTCTTATATTCATTTGGTTTACATTTAAGTTTATAACTATGACTTTGTTTAAAATATCACGAATAAGGACCCTATCATTTATGTGTGCCAATACATTTACACTGAAGCATTTTTAGGGATCTTCACATCTAGCTAATGGGATGTATGGTAAGAAAAATAAAGTTGGACGCATGTATATTTGTACTTATAATCTTTTAGTGGATGGTTTAAGAATTTCCAACTTGCTACATTTCCCTAAACTTTTACCTAACCTACACCAGTGCACCGAGCATTATTTAACATGCTTGGCAAAGCAACAAGTTGTAATAAAAAAAATCTTGCTTTGTCAGCCAAAAGAAAAGCTTCAAGAAAAGGTACAATAGAATGAGTGGGTGTGCATATTTGTGTATTTTGTTATATTGATGTTTTAATGTTTTTTTGGCACATAGAGTACAAAGTAGGGATACATATTAACTTGACAAGATATGCGTATATCCCAATTGTCACTACGTTACTCTTCTGTAATGTAATCTTGCTAGGTTGATCATTACATTCTTATGGATGCTGCTAATGAAAGTATAATAGTTTTAGGAACCTACTGGATCCGTAAAAATACCTACCTATCATATGATTTTTGCACTTCCCCAATGTTATTTGGTATAATATTTCAACCAACATCCAGAAATAGCTCAATTCTCAGCTCAATATTCACACTACAAATTTCTTGCAAACAAATTCAAACTAAATTAAAAAACAAAGAGACAAAATAAAGTTTATTTTGAACACTGGTAAGTGAACTTATTTTTTTTGTAAATTATTTGTTAAATTAGTAAACATTATTATTTCAAGCTTCTAAAGTTATCCCATTTTGCTTTAGGAAAATTCCAAGTTGGCATACAATACCAAGTTTTATTTGTTTTCAGCATCTAAAACAACATGGCATCAGAAGGTTCTAGCAGTGAACCAGTTAATTGGGAATGTCCCGTTTGTTTTGAGGTCCCCCCAAAACAAATTTACCAATGCAAGGATGGGCACTCCATGTGCGCCTTGTGTGTAACCAAACTAGAAAGATGTCCAATTTGTAGAGTAAAAATTAGCGAGCGCAACCTGGTTAGAAACCGTGGATTGGAAGGAGTGCTGGACAAGCTAAAGTTCAAGTGCCCCTGGAATGCAAATGGATGCACTGAGGAGCTTTCTCGGAACGAAGTTTCTGAACACGAGGGAAAGTGCCTTCAGAAGTAAGGATTTAATGCACTTAAAATAGTAATTCCCACAAAATACCTGACCAAAAATGTAGTAATGTTTTATAATTTATGTAGTCCAAACGCACATCAGCTATGCCGATTTTTCAGCGAGGGTTACCAAAACTGCAACTTTAAGTTAACTCTGGAATCCCTCCAAGATCAGGATATTTTGGGCCCATTCTTTTTGCATTTGTTGTTTGAACATAGCATTCACACCAAGAGCGTCGCCAAACGGGTGAATGAAAAGTTAAAGTTGAGACTTGACGGTTTCAAAACCGGGAATGACTCCTCGCCAACAAAATATTTGCTGGGAGACAATTTTTACCCGCAAATTTACACGGTGGACCATGAAAACGGGAGGCACATGTTTGCGCTCGGAATAAGAATTTGTTTGGGTAGAGCTCAAAAGGAAACATTTTCCTTTAGCCTTGTGGAACTCACACCGGATGTTGGATC
>JAITYZ010000698.1:0-10449 GCA_027744595.1 Paronellides praefectus
AATCAAAGTGCAATTTTTAGACATGCAAAGCAAATAATGCACCAAATGAGACTAAAATTGCATTGAAAATTGCTACTGAAATTTGATTTCACTGAATGAACTACACCTCAACAAGTCAATAACGAACGACCACTCAATCTTGGCAATTCTTTTTTTACATTTGAAAAAGCAAACAGAAAAAAATGATGATTGATTTTGGACGTTTTGACAGTCACAATGAATTCCGTCTTTTTTGTTGTTTTGTTCTTCAATGTCAAATTGCATTACATGTTTTCTCTAATATTGACTCATATTATTATGTACATAATATATATTGCAGTGTATGAAAAGTTAACAAAAAGAGCAGGAAACCCTGAAAGGTGAAAGTTGTTACTTGTCTCATTTGTCTACAATTCCAAAAAGTCGGTACAAAAAAAAAACAAGAAAAGTAAGAAAGAAATCGATTAAAATTTATTATTAAAGCCATTTAACACAATAATATGGATAAATGATTTCGTGTGTATATGAATTTGTGTTTGAATATAACAATACAAAATACAATAACGATATAAAAAAATTAGCGCCATTTTTAGATTTTTCTTCATTGTTGTAAAATTTCCGTCTTTTTGAAAGAAAACAAAGTATGTGTAGAGTGCTCAGAGGCATCAACAATCATTATAATGAACCATTAAAAATTAACGTAACTTGCACAACATTTATTATCCCGTTTACAAACTATTAAATGCACTATAACTTTCATCTTTTAAAAAGCTAAAAAAGTTTTAATATGGCTTTTTATGCATCCCTCATCTCACCATGTTTCCGCCATGTTATTACCGGTATTATTAGCTTAAAATGTCTGCACACCGTACTACACACAAACAAACTCATATTACGCCTTAAAAATTCCATTTCTATCAACTTTACTTCATGTCATGTGAAAAAGCTCTCAAGACCAACAAAGACCAATATAAGCTCTCAAAACATTACATTTTACAATGAACAAAACTGACATAAACCACAAGAACATCGTCAAGTAGTATGAGAAACGCGATGGTGTAATTTTTATACTCATCTTCACTTCATATCATCATGCGTAAGCGGTTTACTTGATGATGATGATGATGATACACCCTACCAGACAAGAAGCATTTTGAGATGATTTTGATAATGACGTCGTGTCATCCTGTTGGTGGTATCATGTATCCCTAAATACTTATCATGTCGTGCATAAATAATCTTTTTTTTTGCGAATGAATGAACGAATATATGATTTATGAATCACTATATAATGTAATGCAGTGTAAACACTTAAAATGCGTGCTCTCAAAAGATATTCTTGTACAAAATATGGTTGATATGTGTTGTGTTTTACACGACATAATAGGCTAGGCCACACGTCTATGCCGTTGGGCATGTCATATAAACGGCATGGCACGACGCACTTCTTGCTCCTTTATATCAACAACATACCTAATAATAATGGATTTTACAATGAAAAAAAATCTCAACTGACAACTCCATTATATATTCAAGTGTTTGTATTATAGAGGTAAGTATTAGGTATTTTTCTTTTTATAATAGATAAGTATGTTTATTAGATGAGTACTTTCATAAAATTACATTATGTTCCAACAACAATTAGTTTTCTTGCGGTGAAGATTATTGTGTGTGATTTCGAACACAAAAAAAGAACTAAAAATATTTGCCAAAAGGCATAATCTTCAAGTAGGTATATCCTTAAAATCTCATAACTTTGTCATCATAATTTCAAATCGCTGTTTATCAAAAACTCCTTAAATTTTTTACTACAAATGTTCTTATGACTTAACTTTCATTTGAAAAGTTACTTTTTTCATTTATTCTCCATTTACAAAAATAATTATGGTGTGAAAGAGAGAAGTATCAAGTACCTACGTTGATACGATGACTTGTGAGGAGACGTGTGTGATGTTGACTCCCACATAGAGTCACGAGCTAATGTCCACTTTCATCTTCATTTCCGTCAAAAAAATGCATTGATTTGCATATACAACGAATTAGAATAGGATACCTTGATGATGCATGATGCCTTGCTCGTGTACAAATTTTGAATTTTATTGACTCATCAGACATTCATTAGCTGGGTTAAATATTTTCTTCTTTTCTTTCAAAATCCCCAATACAAATAACAATAATTGTCTAAAAAAAATATGTAATATCAAATTCCAAGAGACACTGACACTAGACACCAAGAATGTTGTTAATGTCAAGCCTGTTCCTCGTTACGTTAGTTGATTAGTAGATAAATACCGTTCCAATTTCCATTTCGATTATGAATAGACTAACAACTAACAACTTTAACAACTACCAAGCCATGAGACCCAAACCACTAAACAAACCACTTTTTGAAATATTACTGCAACGCTGTAATATTTTGAATTACACAGAGTAAACCCTATGCATTAGCAATGCTCTATTATTGTTTTTTATACTCACTATATGTCTTCTATTATTTGAGGTGATCTATGATCTTAGATTTTTTCATAAAATAATCTAGATGAAATTGAGCTTAAGTTTGTATAAACAAAAGGAAAACAATAAGATACACAGGTATGCCTACATGCCATTTGTATATGTGGTTTATTTGACATAAATGCCTTACTGTAATAGCCTATCTGGTCGTTTTTAACAATCTGAACAGCAAATCATACGTACACACAAACCAAAATGAAGTAATACATGATTTAGCCCAAATTTTTGCCCTCGATATTTTTTTCAAAAAAAAATATGTTCGAGAATTAGTAAAGCGGATTATTCAGAGAAAAGGAAGAATGTATTTTTAAGGATTTAATCTTGTTTAGCAAAATAGCATGTCAATTTTTTTAATAATTCAAAAAAAATCCTCCACACAGCAAAAACTAGCCATGTTTTTTAAGTCATGTAATATGTAGGTAATTCTAAATCCTAGAAAAACACGGGAGGAGAATCATAAGAGAAAAAAAGAAAAAATCATTTCCTTTTTTGGTTTATAGCTTGAGGCATTATAAGTAAGTTATAAGGCACGAAACAAAGATAATATTTTGCATGATGCGTTTTTAATAACTATAAGAATTTTTGTTTTTTAGAGAGAGATTTTATATTTCATTCTTACACCTTACGCCAATTTTTCGGTGTACAAAACAAATCCTGTTTTTTTTCAACAAAAAATACTGTTTTGCTCATCATGTAAATTTTGAACTACCTTTTCTCTGAGTTTATATAGCATTTACATATTAGTGACAAAGAGGACGAAAATCTGTGTTGTCAAAAAATGCATTAATTTTTCTAGTGTCAATGACAGACCCCATAGGAGTGTCGTATTTAATTCTTCCTAGAATTTAAAAGAAACCTAGAATGTATGAATGAAAAATTAGTAATTTTTTTGCACTTCATTTGACAAATGAGCGCTGTGGGGTAACAGGATAAGATTTGAAAATTAATAACTTGCGACACTCTTGTTTGGTTTACGACGTGAGTAACATTTGCAACGAGTACACAGTGTGTACTACACACAGGTGCACAACAGATCACTAACATTTAAGTAAACATTTTTTTTACAATTTACGCACCTTCATTGGGTGAAATTTATGGAAACACGTTACAATAAATCAACTTGGTTAATGCTATAAAATAACATGCTATTAAATTAATACCAACCTTCAAAAATTTCTTCATTGCTTTCTTCGGTCTCCTCCAAAATCCTATTCCGACTTTATTCCACATTATCACTTCGAACTCCGGGTGTTTCCCCCGGGGTATTGAACGTAATAAATCCTCTTGATATATTTCAATGGTTAAATCTAGGTCGTCCTTCGTTTTCACCCACTTTCCACAAGATTTATCAAAATTTATGCTCTACGTATTTTCTAAATACGAACTTTTACAAGACGCTTTTACACTTTTTTTCTCCTAAAGGACTCACATATTTCCGGTATGTGCCTTTAAACAAATCTCAATAAAAAAACCGTTCACTTTCGTCAAAAATTCACCTAATTTCACACAATAGTCATTTCGCACAGCCAAGAGCCATAAACTTTCCGTGTTCTCCAACAGAAAAAACCTCAAATTATAGAAAATAAATTAACTGGGATAACCTTAATTAGTAGCAACGAATAATGTCGCCGTCACAATATGCCTACTTAAATGAAGATCCTCTCTCTCTCGTGTACACCCTAGCTGCACTACCTCTGGCTGTCCTTGTTGTTGGTCAATAATCCAAGGGTAGTAGCACACCAGAATAAAGAGTTGCAAGTAAAAAAACTATTTGACTCCCGTTAGTCAATTTCACCCTGATAGGAATTCAGTCAGTGAGTATGATACCACAGACAGCCTACTAAAACATTTTATTATTATGCAATACGTGTAAATTCAACTTTATAAACTGCTTCATCACACACTAAACTTTTTTACCATTTTGTTACAAATACACACTTTTTTCAAATAAGGCTTCTTATTGCAATAAATTTTTTTTTTTTGACTATTTAATACATATACGGAGCGGAGTTGAAGACTGGCTATACACCTGACGAAAACACGGTGCGCGGAGGGACAGGAGCAGAAGAGAGCGGTCGGTGAGTGGGGTAAAAACACCTTAACTTCTTTACCTTGATTTTCAAACCACCACCATCAGAACCACCGTCGTTTTCGTCGCCATTTAAAAAAGTCAAACTAAAACCGTACGAAATTACGAAGGTGTTTTTTAAACTCTTGTGTGTAGTTAGCCCTATTATGCTTATATGTGTTTGTGTTTTTGTGGTGGTGGCAAGGTAAAAGGCAACAAAGAGGTAAAAAAGTCAACAGACCAGTTTTCACGAGGAATCTAAGATCAGTTATGATGATGCATATAATCGTGTTCCTGGTTTTTCCTGCTTTTCTGTTCAACACTGATCCTCTTCTTTTTCTTCTTTGGCAAAAATTGTTATCCCTGTTGCAGCACTGGCTGCTGCAGGTGCTCGTGGTGGTGGTGGTAGTGATGGTGGTAGTAGAAGCACTGATGATTGTGGAGGATCATTGTTCAAAAAAGACTTTCATGTTGATTAGTACTCTTTTTGTGGATCTTCATTTTCAAGATGATGATAACATGAAGATGGCGATGATGATGATGATGAGCCTTACTTTTTCTCTCTTGACTTACTTGAACGAGAAGCCTACAGGCATTTTTTATATTATTCGTATTTTTTTGTGAAAAAAAGAAACAAAGGTAAGACATATATAGGTAATAAGGATCCTACACCACCAACACACTACTGACACCATACACTTCATACATACATAACATACCTATATTATAGCAATTTCGATAGCATAATACAAGTTGCAACTCTTTTCATTCAAGTTTTTCGTTACNTATAGCAATTTCGATAGCATAATACAAGTTGCAACTCTTTTCATTCAAGTTTTTCGTTACTTTGAAGAGAAAAAAAGAAGTCTGCGTGTTTGCCTTTGTTTTATGTTTTGCGGATCCCTTCCGTGCTTACCAATTTTTGACGTGTATATAAAATAATGCTTTCTTGTACATTCATTTGACCTGGTAAAACTTGACGGATACACGACTACTATCATTTGAATTCAAATATGTGTATATAAAAATGCATCTTTCACTCAGAATCAAATGACATGCTACTTTTATGTATGTATCTCTGCACTTGACTTCTGACCGACCGGCCAAACCGTCAAATGATGCACGTAGGCATTCACATAATATTTTGCGAGGAGAAAATGCGTATGTCTGTAGTCTGTATGCATATTGCATAGGTATATTTACGACGCTGACGCTCTATCTTCGTCAAGTCATTCAGTGACATTAGCAGAAGCAGAGGGATACATATTTTGACTTTTGCTATAAAAAATCAAAAAGCCACGATGATGATGATGATGTTGATGATTGTTATATTATTATGATGTGATGACCGACCGACCGACCGAATAAAAAAAATCGTTTTGTACTTTTTGTATGGTTTATGCATAACATATTTTAATGCATTTTTATTTATGATCACTGCTTCTTTCTAACAATAAAAGTTTTACCTGCTGTATGGCTATATTATTCATTGTGGTCGGTTTACCGCATGACTGACTGCTGATCCACTCATTATCTATGATTTTTTGAATGAGTGACATTTAAAAGTAAAAGAAAACAAAGTGCACAACAAAAAAAGGATATTTTTTACGTTTAGCAAAAAAAAAATTAGTGTATCATTTTTCTTGGGTGCTTTTTTAGTAGTTTGTTACAAGCTTGTTGTCATTCCGAGGTTTCTCATTTTTCCTCACCCTGCCCCGTTCATGATATGAAAGTATATTTAAGGGTATGGCATGGGAATGTCAAGTCAAGATATCAAGTAAAGCAAAATTACACACAATTCATCTACATCACGTTCACATTAACTATTTTTTTCATAAGCACTCTTTTATCTTTCATATTATAACTAATGATGTGATTCATATTTTTTGTGCAAAAACAGGTGTTTCCTTTTTTATTGTCTCGCTAGACGTGGCCCTTTTGTGGATGCACTCTGCATTAAAAGCACCTTTGAACATTTTTTTTGTTTTTTTTTGCTTGCCATTATTATTATGCATGAAATGTAGTTAGTTGTCTGTTTTCAGTGCATCTTTGATTTAAAGATGAAGATGATAAAAGGATAGCAAAAATATTTTGCTTTAGGTACCCCACTAATTATATGTATTTTATTTATGCACATCATTTTGTAGTTCGTTACAGTGAATATATAACAAAAACAACTTGGTAGTTTAATCCTTTGAAAAGAAAGCAAGTACATCATCAATAAGTTGAAGTACTTTAAATTAAATGAGCACCACATAAAATGGTGTACACTAATTGAATTCTGAAAAGAATACGAAAAAATAAGGTGATGCGTGGTGGCATACGTCATGAAAATTATGTAGAGATGTTATCCTGAATAAAAGAGTATCAATTATTCAGTAGCTAAAAGCAATTGACGTAATTTATTGCAATCCCTTGAAAAGAAAGCAAGTACATCATCAATAAGTTGAAGTACTTTAAATTAAATGAGCACCACATAAAATTCTAACATGGTGTATACTAATTGAATTCTGAGAAGAATACGAAAAATAAGGTGATGCGTGGTGCCATACGTCAGGAAAATTATGTAGAGATGTTATCCTGAATAAAAGAGTATCAATTATTCAGTAGCTAAAAGCAATTGACGTAATTTATTGCGTGGTGGTAGAAATGTGAGTTAAGTGTGTACTCGTGGAGTCAGAGTGGGCAGTTTCCTTCCTGGTAGTAGAGATGTTATCCTGAATAAAAGAGTATCAATTATTCAGTAGCTAAAAGCAATTGACGTAATTTATTGCGTGGTGGTAGAAATGTGAGTTAAGTGTGTACTCGTGGAGTCAGAGTGGACAGTTTCCTTCTTGATAATTTAAGTGGATATGTTTATGATCAAGATCAATCGAAAAAGAATATTTAAAAAAAAATATGATTACCAATAAATTGTTGAGCTGCCACGCAGATTTACTTAAAATCTTGCGTACATGCAAATTTGACTTTCCTTTTGTTCTTAGTCATTATAGAGAAATCAGCATAATGGAATCTAATCGCTTCAATATATTTACGAAAACATTTCAAAATAAAATGAGTCGTTTATTTATTTCAAAAACGTACACACTTAATTAGTCAAAGGCATCCAATTAAGTTTACTTCATTAGGCCAATGTAATCCATAATTATTTGATGCCATAAATAATCAAAATATATTTGTTGTAAGCATGATTTCAATTGAGGTACAAACAACATAATGAAGACACATGTCTTTTAAATATTTTCCTTGAGATAATTACACTTTTTTCCACTTTGCCCTTGGTTGTGCTTAATTATACGCTTCCTTTCCAAATATATCAATGATTTTTAGAGTTAATTATAATTATTCATCTATAGATGACAGTTATTTTACGTGCTTCATGTGTGCACATGTTTCTAAAAGTCAATAGTCTTTCAATCCTTTCATTATGAGCCGGACTTCTCTAAAAAAAACATGAATTCGAGTTAGATTTATTGCAAACACAAAAGACGACATCTCTCAATTCTCGTTCAAACCAAAGTGCAAAATCTTACTTTACAAGAAAAAAAATTCAAGACTAAATACATTTGCCTATGTACCTAGGTAGTAAGGTTGTGGTTGTGAAGACAAAGATTTCAACAGAGACAAAATCCAAGTCTTTTTAGCTTCAACAGTCAACAACTACGTGGCATACAGGTACATTCGTAGATGTATACATTTTGTTTTATAGCATTCGGTAAAACGTTTTTGGTTGTTATGTTATATGAGTAATATGACCTTCCGGTGACATGCCCAGGACCAGAACTCCATCATAATCCTCAAACTTCATTCATTATTACATTTCTTGCTGGTGAGATGCAACTCCTGGGAATAAACAAATTACTATTCATTCTCATAATCGAAAACGTGAAACGTTATTCCGCAGTTTGACTTTTTGAACAAAACTACTGAAGCAATATGCGCGTATTTCTTTTCTATGCAAATTTACTTACCCTCAACTCTATTCCATATCATAAAATCTTTGACATGACCTCGTATAACAGACCCAAATCCAATGTACATGCAATGCACAATATTTCTGATTGCTACTCCAACCCAACTTGTGTTTGTTTGTGAAACAGTGCATTCATCCCTGGAGTATTAAATGGGGGAAAGCGAAACGTCTGTATAAGAACCCGTGTGAAATTGACTTGACTGGCACCGGCACCAGCCGTCTTTCAAATAACCTCGTCCATCATCTTACAATCAAATGTGCGAGGACGAACAAAAAAAGTGTAGTTACAGTATTACATATATATTTTGAGTTGTAAGAAATATTGTGTCAGTTTTGGTTTCAAAAGAAATTGCCAATACGTGCATTTATATAAGTCATAGTCATAGCCGTCATGTGTGACTAATGGGAAGTGGCGAATGATGCTGTGAAATTTATCGATTTTTTTTCTGGAAATTGCCAATACATAAATGAATACAAAACCCGTGAATCTTGAAAAATAGAAAGTAATGGGCAGTTTTCTATACAAACCCCTTATTACACATAATATGTACATACTAGCTTATATATGCCAATATGCCTTTTGTTTTAAAAATTCACACATTCCACATCCATTCCATACATACACAATACACACACACACCAAAATCGTCAAAACTTATGACCGATCACGTTTCACTCGCATGCTATACTCCAGTTTTCACGGTTTTACGTTTCCCGTACATTTTCTCCCATTCGGAAACTTTCCGTAACCTCACGACTTCTTTGGAAAACCCTGATCGTTGGACTGGGTCACTTTTACTATAAATTTTGCTGCTATACCTGAAAAAATATAGGTATATATTTAGAGAGAACTATAAATACAATATATATATAGGTCGTATGATTGCTTTTTCTTAACCATTCGGCAATTGCAGGTATCATCTCTCCTTGGCTCCATCTAATTTTGGTTTTTCCATGCTCTTTACTAATTGTACGTGCCAATCCACATGTTTGCAGATGAGAGTATAGTAGCAGAACGAATGTAGTGGAAACGTAAATTTTTGTAGAATAAAAGCAAGTGATCACATTTGTGTGTAGTAAAAGTAAACCTCGTGACCTGGTTCTGCCTTAAAATGATCGTTGGACTGGGTCACTTTTACTATAAATTTTGCTGCTATACCTGAAAAAATATAGGTATATATTTAGAGAGAACTATAAATACAATATATATATATAGGTATGATTGCTTTTTCTTAACCATTCGGAAATTGCAGGTATCATCTCTCCTTGACTCCATCTAATTTTGGTTTTTCCATGCTCTTTACTAATTGTACGTGCCAACCCACATGTTTGCAGAGGAGAGTATAGTAGCAGAACGAATATAGTGGAAACGTAAATTTTTGTAGAATAAAAGCAAGTGATCACATTTGTGTGTAGTAAAAGTAAACCTCGTGACCTGGTTCTGCCTTAAAATAATAGTAGGTACACCTAAAGCATATATATTATGCATTGTATAGCCAACCATTTTACCTACACTCTGCTTTTCTTGATATATATTTCTCGTTCATCATCATCAATATTTTGTTGACTTTGCGCCCGGTTTTAATTGGAAAAGCTTAGATGGTTGAAAGCAATTAATTTGTTTGGGAAAGTATTAAAAGTGAGCTATTGAAAATAATTTGGTCAAATAATAATAATTGACTCACCCCATAGACAAATAATAAAGTTTGAAGAAGAGCCAAAGATATTATACTCGATAACAAATTTGAAAAAATAATTTAAAGCTGGTTTTCCCAGAGGGAAAGTTCTTGTGTGCTTGAAAGTAAAAAGGTGCAAATTTTCTTTCGGGAAGAAGTGTTCATTAAATTGTTTTATATGTCACCTATATTGGGCCAAAGTGATTGTCAGAATATTCCAGAGACAGGGTAAGTAAAAA